>CAUYQG010100391.1:0-33020 GCA_963574415.1 Tarsius wallacei | reverse complement strand
TGTAGAGCTGGTCTGGAAGCTGCATAATCCCTTAGGGATTGGATGTCTGGGAAGGATTTTAATTCTCCATAACTGATGAAGCTGAGCTTGGCTGGATAGGAAATTCTTGGTTGAAATTGTTTTTCTTTGAAGACTTTGAATATAGGGCTCTGGTCCCTTCTTGCTTGTAGTGTTTCTGCTGATAGGTCTGCTGCTATTCTGGTTGATTTTCCCTGGTAGGTAGTCTGACCTTCTCTCTTGCTGCCTTTAAGATTTTTTCTCTTGTGCCCACTTTGTGTAAGCAAATTACTATGTGTCTAGGGGTTGGTCTTCTCATCTGATGTCTTATGAGGGTTCTCTGTATCTCTTGTGCTTGGCTGGTCACATCTCTGGTGAGATGGGGAAAGTTTTCTTGGATTACCTCCTGGGATACTTGCTCCAAGTTGTTCTCCATTCCCCTTTCTTCTTCTGGGATACCAGTCAGGCATAGGTTTGGCCTCTTGATATAATCACACATCTCTTGTAGGTTTTGTTCTTTCTTTCTGAGTCTTCTTTCTATGTCTTTTACAAACCGGGTTAATTCCATGTTCTAGTCTTCAAGTTCTGAGATTCTTTCTTCAGCTAGATTAATTCTGTTTTCCATGCTTGTCAACTTGTTATTTATTTTCTGGATGAAATTTTTTATTTCCAAAATCTTTGTTATAGTTCTTTCAGTGTTGCATCTTGTCTTTCTTGAGTCTTATTCACTCTTTCCATTCATTCCCTAATCCCTGTCTTATTCTGGGGACAGTCATTGGTGACTTCCATTGTTTGGGCACCAAGGTCTGATTTTTCAGGAGTTTTGTCTTTGGTACACTTGAAATTGCCTGAGGCGTTCCTTTGGGGTTTTTCCTCATTTGTGACAGATCTCTTGTTTTTCTCTTTAGTTCTGTTATCAGTGTCAGTGGGAGAGGCTTTCCCTTCTGATGTTTGCTCAGTCCTCTATTCTTTCCTGATCTGAGCTCTGGATTTGTTCTATTTTGAAATAGGATGGTGAATGGGAAGCTTTGCTGCCTCTTGTAGTTTTTGAAATTTGAATAAAGTAGGGGATGGGGTGCTAGGAATCAGAAACTACTTGCAAATTAAAATGTTCACTTATTGTGGTATGTGTTCCCTGAGACCCACTCCCTACCACCACTCTATATGACGGTGCAAAGCAGAAACCAATGCAAAAGCAATCAAACACATACACACATACCCCAAAACAAACTGGAATAACAACAAAGCAAAACAAAACAAACAACAACAATAAAAAAAAACAAAAAAACTAAACACACACACACACACACACACACACACACACACACACACACACATATACATATGCCTACCTCAAAGTGAATAGAGAAGAAAAACAGAAAAACCGGAGGAAAATAATTTAAAAAAAGAAAAAAAAAGGGGGGATTCAGGTCGAATCCTCACACATATATTGACACACACCTTAAACTATAAAAAATGAATATAAAAAATCTCAGAAGAACAGAAGAGCAAAACCAGCATCAACAACAAAATTGAAAGATGAGCACTCAATCATTCACATACACACATAAACAGAAAACAACAAATAAAAAAAGAAAGAAACAGAAAAAAGAAAAGAATTTGGGGGGGAGGATGCAGATCAAACCCTCACATACATATTCATGCACAAAGGAAAAATATTTTAAAAATAGATGATCTAACAAATAGTCAAAAAAAATTTTTAATTGAAAAATAATAGAAAATTAAAAACAACAACAACAACAAAAAGCCCTGCCCTCCTGTTGCAGGCTCTGTAATTATTCCTCTAATCAGGTCTCTCCTGGAGAGTCACCTTTTTCACTCTCTCCTCAGGAAACAAAGCAGGGAAAGAGGAGGGGCAGTGGAGGTGGGTGGGGCTGCAGTCCTCCCCTCCCACTCTCGTATGGTCAGGGAGATCTCCTCCCATGGGGAGGGAGTACCCTCACTATCTTTAATTGCAAAATTTCTAGCTTTTTATATTCCTTTCATTTACCTACAAATAGGCATGACTCCCCAGACTGAAGACATTCTTCTTGGACTTTGTCTTTCCCTTGAAGCTCTTGCCCTAGTTCTTCTTCCCTTACTGCCAAAGAGGAGAGATTCTGTCTAGACTTCATCCATTTCCCCTCTGTGAAAGAGCCGTCACTAGTATCAGTGACCTCTGAACCCAATGACATAGGCTTCAGTTCTCAATTTACCTGACCTTTCCACAGCCACATTTCCTAAATTTTGGTCTGCAGAACGCTAGTCCCTTGAGCTGCTCTGTTGAAAAAGTGTGCTCGTGTTTGTTCTATTACATACTTTCGTAGTGCTCTGTGCTTCAGTGCTAAGCATTTTAGCACAAGTGCAATGCATTAATTTGTGTAATCAGTTTATGTCTGATTTACCTGAGAAATGTAAGTTCTTGAGGGCAGAAACACTATCTGTTTTGTTACTGTATGAGACCTTTAATTCCAGGCACCTAAAAATGTTTAATATTTGTTAAATTGAATGAATAAATGAATGAATGAATGAATATGTTTCTCTCTGGGGAATTCATGGTGTGAATTAATATGTTAAATGTAAATTCCTACATGATAGAAATGTATTTAATGTGAAATTTCCCAAATTCAATTGCCCATAATTCTCTTTGGTCTCCCACACCCCCCCCAGTAGAATACTACCAAGCATCCTGAGGAATTTTTTTTTTTTTAAATCGGGGTCTCTGTCAGGCTAGAGTACAGTGCCATGATCACAGCACACCATAGCCTTGACTTCTTGGGCCCAGGTGATCCTTCTGCCTCAGTCTCCTGAGTAACTGGGACTACAGGTGCGCACCACCACGTCTAGCTAATTTTTAAAAATTTTTTGTAGAGGTAAGGTTTTGCTATGTGGCCCAGGCTGTTCTTGAACTCCTGGGCTCAAGCAATCCTCCCACCTTGGCCTCCCAAAGGGCTGGGATTAAGGTGTGAGCCACCACACCCTTCCCTGAGAGATTTTATAAAGCACATATTAAACCTATAACTCTATAGCATTTGACATTGTTGAGTACCTACTATTTCTCCATATTTTCCTCCCTTGGCTCCCAGGATTCCATCTTCCCTGGTTCTTTCTTCCTTTGAAGGTTAACTTACACCAATCACGGCCTTACCAGCCATTGCAACTACCAAGTTGTAATCCCTGGCTTGGATTCTCATCCTGTGACTTTATGTACTATATTCTGACTATCTCATTAGCCCTTCATTCTGACAGTGTCCAATCCTCCCATTCCCACTGCTCTTCCTGTGTTGTGTATCCTGGTTAATGGTATCACCAGTCATCCAAGCTAGAAACCTGGGGATCTTATCCTTGATTCCGCTCATTATCTTACTCCTCTAAGTTAAATTGACCATCTTTATTTTGAAAATATTGCTTACAACTTAGCTTTTTTGTCTGCACATACTGCCCTTATCCTGATGCATATGTTTGCTATCTATTGCCTATATATCTCACCATTATGTATATTGCCTGCACTATGTCAAGTAGTGTCTATATATATATTAAATAATGCTTGCAACAGCCTTCAAAATGTTCTTTCATCCACCAGTCTTTTCCCTATTTAAATCTACCCTTCACAGTGAAGAAAGGATGAATTCAGGAAAGGGAAACAGTAGGCAGAGTCAGAGGATGAAAATCTGGCTGGGGAGGCTGAGAAGGGAGAGATAGGCAGAAGACAAGGAGATAGTGGTATTCTAGCAGCTAGAAGAAGAGAGGACTTCAGAAAGGAGTGATCGGGACTGTCAAGTAATTAAGATGAGGGCCACACACTTGGATGTAGTAACTTAAAGGTCATTGTTAACCTGACCTTGGCAAGAGCATTTTCAGTAGAATACTGGGACAGAAGACAGATTTTGGTAGGGTGATTGACACTGATAATAAAACCTAATGCTTATTGACTGCTTATTATGTGTCAGGCATGTGCTAAGTGTTTTATATGGATCATTTTACTTAATCCTCACAACACCCTCCAAATTGAGGCAGGCACAGTTGTCTATTTTCACAGGTAAAGAAACTGAGACTTAATAGTAACAGTCAGTTGGGATGTAAACCCAGGCGTGTCTGATAACAAATCCATACTCTTTTTTTTTTTTTTTTTTGAGTTGGAGTCTCACTCTATCACCCAGACTGGAGTGCAGTGGCCGCTCCCGGCCACCGCAGCCTCGACCTGCCGGGCTCCAGCGATCCTTCCGCCTCAGCCTTCCAAGTAGCTGGAACTACAGGCGCGCGCTACCATACCCGGCTAATTTTTGATTTATTGTAGAGATGAGGTCTCACCAAGTTGCCCAGGCGGGTCTCGAACCCTCGGGCTCAGGCAATCCACTCATCTCAGCCTCCCCAAGCGAGGGATTACAGGCTGAGCCACCGAGCCCGGCTCAAATCCATACTCTTATTCGCTATTCTTTATCCTATCTCTCAAGTGAATGGAAGGCAAAAAAGTAGAGACATACTTCTTTTGAGAATCTTGGCTGAGTAGAGAAGGAGAAAAATAAGGCGATTGTGAGGAGGGAGAATAGGGCTGACAATTATTTTAAGGTGTGAAACGTTAAAACATATGTATTTTCTCAGAATAGGATGTTTTGGTTTTTTGTTTTTGTTTTGGTTTTTTGAGACAGAATCTCACTCTGCTGCCCAGACTGAAATGCAGTGGCATATTCATAGCTCATTGCAGCCTCAAACTCTTGGACTCAAGCAATTCTCCCGTCTCAGCCTCCTGAGTAACTAGTACTACAGGTGCCACCACACCTGGATAATTTTTTTTATCCTTACTTTTTATTGAAATGGGAGTCCACTATGTTGCCCAAGCTAGTCTGGAACTCCTGGCCTCAAGTGATGCTCTCCCCTTGGCCTCCCAAAGTGCTGGGATTACAGGCATAAGTCACTGTGCCTGGCCAGAATAGTATCATTATTATTTTTTTTTTAAAGAGGACTAACTACTTATAAGGAAGCAATTTCGCATTGTTGCTTCACAGCACATCACTTAGTGCTTGGTTTTTCAGTAAGTATGTGTTGAATGAATCAACAGAATATAGCAAGGATGAGGGTTTGAAAGTGGAGGGATGACTGGGCTCGGTGGCTCAGCCTGTAATACCAGCACTTTGGGAGTCCGAGGCGAGTGGATTGCCTGTGCCTGTGGGTTCAAGACCAGCCCAGGCAACTTGGTGAGCCCTCGTCTCTACAATAAATAAAAAAAATTAGTCGGATGTGGTAGTATGCGCCTGTAGTTCCAGCTACTTGGAAGGCTGAGGCAAATGGATCGCCAAAGCCCAGCAGGTCAGAGCTGGGGTGGCCGTAAGCGTGCCACTGCACTCAACCTGGGCAACAGAGTGACACTCTGACTCAAAAAAAAAAAAAAAAAAAAAGAAAGTGGAGGGGCTTTTGGAGATGGTGGAAGGGCAGTGGTACAGGCTTGCCAGATAAAATGCCAAAAATGTCAAATTAGAATTTCAGATAAAGAATAGTTTCTTAGCATAAATATGTCTCAAATATCACTGTGGGACATAATTATACTAAAAGAATTTTTTGAGGTTTTTACTTAACTTGGCTTCCTGTATTTTATTTGCTAAAACTGACAGCCCTACCTGGGAAAAGCTGAGGCTTGCCACAAGAATGTTGCCCAGCCTCCAGGCCTTGTACACAATGAGGCATGGAAGAATGAGTGGTCTTCTTGCAAGGGGACTATGAAAGAGCAAGTTCCTGGGCAGGCCAGGTCATAGTCCAGGGAGGAGGTAATGGTTGTTTCCTGAATTAGATTAAAGTGATGAGGGAGGCA
Source organism: Tarsius wallacei (assembly GCA_963574415.1). Classification (NCBI taxonomy): domain Eukaryota; kingdom Metazoa; phylum Chordata; class Mammalia; order Primates; family Tarsiidae; genus Tarsius; species Tarsius wallacei. The sequence goes on along the minus strand of CAUYQG010100391.1, from coordinate 27,217 downwards.
ATGGTAACCTAAAGGGTTGGGAGCACAGGGGTCAGCGTCAGACTTGTATTTGAATCCTTGGTCTGTCATTCAATACCTATCTGAGTTGGAGCAAGTGGCCTTATATTTCTGAGATTCCATTTTTTTTCTTTCTTTCTGTCTTTCTTTCTTTCTTTCTTTCTTTCTTTCTTTCTTTCTTTCTTTTTTGAGTTGGAGTCTCACTCTGTCACCCAGACTGGAGTGCAGTGGCTGCTCCCGGCCACTGCAGCCTCAACCTGCTGGGCTCCGGCGATCTTTCCTCCTCAGCCTTCCAATTAGCTGGAATTACAGGCATGCGCTACCACGCCCGGCTAATTTTTGATTTATTGTAGAGATGAGGTCTCACCAAGTTGCCCAGGCGGGTCTCAAACCCGCGGGCTCAGGCAATCCACTCACCTCAGCCTCCCAAGGCGCGGGATTACAGGCTGAGCCACCGAGCCCGGCTCTTTCTTTCTTTCTTCCTTCCTTCGTTCCTTCCTTCCTTCCTTCCTTCCTTCCTTCGTTCCTTCCTTCCTATCCTTCTTTCTTTCTTTTTGAGACAAAGCCTCACTCTGTCACCAAGGCTGAGTACAGTGGCCCAATCCCGGCTCACTGCAGCCACGACCTCCTTGGCTCAGGTGATCTTTCTGCCTCAGTCTCCCATATAACTGGGACTACTGGTGCACACCACCATGCCTGGCTAATTTTTGTACTTTTTGTAGAGACGAGATCTCACTATGTTTCCCAGTCTGGTCTCATACTCTTGGGCTCAAGCAATTCTCCTGTCTGGGCCTCCCAAAATGCTAGGATTACAGACGTGAACTATCACACCCAACTTCCATTTTCTTACATAGAAAATGAGTACTATAACAATAGTACCTATGTCCAAAGTTTTGTGAAGATAAAAGGAGATATATTGTATACATAAAAAGCTCATCCCAGGACCTGCCCTATGATAAGCTACTTGATAAATGCACTTATTAATTAAAAATATCTATTGAGGCTTTTTTCTGTGTCAGATACTGAGGTAAGTTCTGGGAATGAAAAATAAAACAATAAACAAAGACTTATAACATTGTGTGATAAGTGTTATTACAGAGGAAGTAGGGTGACCCACGAGTGCCCATAGGAGGACCATGTAACTGGCATGGCTTCCCAAAGGAAACTGGGTCTGAATTGAGAGTTGAAGGGTGAGTCAGAATTAGCCAGCTGAGTGGGAAAATGAGAATAGCACATAAAGACGCTTTGAGGCAAGATGGAGTTTGGAAGATGTGAACTAAAGGTAGTTCAGGTTGACTGGAGAATAGAGCTGTGGGGCAAGATAAGGATGGAGGGAGGTGAGCAAAGGCCAGATCATGAAGGGTTTTGTAGGTCAGTTAAGGAGTTTGTACTTTACCCCATGGCAGTGGAAAGTCATTAAAGCAGATGGTCAGAAGCTCAGATGCCTTCAAGGGTAAGGCAGGTGACGTAAAGGAAAATAACACAGGAAGGAGTGGTGGGGACTGCACAGATTAAAAGAGCAAATGCCCACCTGCAAGCATTCAAATTCATGTTTTAAAATTACAACTTTGGAAAAGGGTTTTAGGCAGTGGAGTGCCATGGTCACATTTGTATTTTAGAAAAATAAATTGGAACGCACAGGAATGATGCTAAACCAGAGGCAGGAAAACCAGCAGGCAATTCAGGTGAAAAGTCAAGATTTGAGCTAGAATCAACTGCGGCTGAAGAGAGGTGGCAATTCTAGATTTATGTAGAAGGAAGAATCAGCAGGTCTTGGGGATAAATTTGACGTGAGACTAAGATTTCCTTATTACTGTTGTTAATGCTATGGGGAGTCTTTAGGACACAGTGAAAACAATGGCAAAGAGGTCAGATGGTAAGAGGGGTCAAATGGAAAGAAATACTAGCAAGTAAAAGAATGAGGGATTAAAAGAATATGTGATGTAAGAATCGCATTTGGATCTTTGACCTGGGATGCCAGAGAGAGAGGCATAGAGGCGCTTTAATGCCTGAAAGTTCACATTGCAGTTATAAGAGAAGATGGCAGATTAAACATGCATTTGATTCTACCTCCTTCCAAAACCCCACAAAAATGGCAGAAAGGGGACCTCTCAAAAACTCATAAGAACAATGAGGACAAGAAAGGGAATGAAGGGTAACTGAGTTAATAGAACCAGGAAACCTACAAGGGAGACTCCAAAAAACCTGGAATTATCTTTTGGAGGGTGGACCCCTTGTAATATAGGCTTCTCCTGTTAGGTTAGTGTTCCTAGAACCAATTGGCTTCAGTGTACCTTTTAGCATCATTGTGAGAGGCTGCATTCGGCTTCAGTGAATTTTTTTTGGAGATTCTTTCTTCAGTGTGCTTGCTCATTTCATGATGGATGATTTACTAGCGCACCTACCCATAATGTGCTAAGTGTTCAGCATGGGGATGCCCTACCTTTCCTGTTCACCCAATCTCACCCTGAGTTACTCTTTTTGTTGTTTCTCCGAATGAAAAAAGTCCTCAAAGGGAAACATTTTGCCCGTGTGGAAGAGGTGAGACAAAATACGGCAGACTCACTAAAAGGCATACAAATTGATGAGTTCAAAAACTGTTTTGAGCAGTGGAAAAAGCATCTCTATAGGTGTATTGCATCAAACGGAGAGAACTTTGAAGGTAACTGAAATTTAAGCATGTAGGAATACACCCAATTATTTATAAATAAATTCCGAGTTTTGGGGGGCCTCCCTTGTAATCAATCCTTAGCTAACAAAGAGAAAGTCAATAAGTAACCCCATTTTTACTTCAGAACTTCCGAAAGGCTCAAAAACTGAAGGCATAGGTACCCTTAGAAATTGGAGTGAAAAAGAACCATGAACAGGAGATTGTTTGAAATTTGGCTTACTATGCATTTAGGCCCAAATCCTGGTTTGGCTCCAAGCAGTTCCTCTCACATCTCTCCTCCTAGCAGAAAGCTGGAGGTCTTGTTTCTGGAGAAGGTAAAGAAATAAAGATACTGCATTTGGATGTTCCTCAATGAAACAGCCCAGCCAGGTCAGTAAATGCCCAAATGATAAATAAGCAACCCTCCCCATACATGCATAAACACACGTAAGCACAGAGACACACAAGAATCACTGGGTATCTGAAAAATCCTCTTATATGAAGACACCAATACAAACAGAAAAAAAAGTATTTAAAGAAAACAAACCAGGAAAAATCCAAGTTCCTTTCTCCCTTCCTTCCCTTCCTCTTGATTTAGCTAGTCTAAAGCTTTTAGGTGGAGATGAGCAGGGTAGATATCTATGTGGGTATTGGTGGGAGGTATTAGAGGCTGAACAGGGTGAGCCAGCCACCCAGCTTGGAAGATCAGATTCTCAGCAGAGTGAGGAATCATTCCCACAGCCCACACAGTATGTTGGAACTCAAGTGGAAGGAAGATGGCATCCTTGAGGGAAGAGGGAGCTGTATGTGACAGTGGTCCAGAACAGGTCATAAGTGCCCAAGCAGAATGAGAAGAGTACTTGGGAAGGGCAGAGAGCAAGTGTCTATAAGTGGGGTTTTAAAGCCTAATGAGCTCTTTTTTGTAGCACTTGGGAGCCCACCAGCTGCTTCAAGATGAAGCTGAATATCTCCCTCCCGGCCACTGGCTGGCCAGAAACTCATCGAGGTGGACAATGAACGCAAGCTCCATACCTTCTACAAGAAGCACAGGGCCATGAAAGTTGCTGCGGACTCCCTGGCTAAGGAATGGAAGGGTTACATTGTCCGAATCAGTGGTGGGAACAATAAACAAGGTTTCCCCATGAAGCAGGGTGTCTTGACCCATGGCCATGTCAGCCTGCTGCTAAGGGGCATTCCTGTCACAGACCAAGGAAAACTAGAGAAAGAAAGTGCAGATCTGTTTGGGGTTGCATTGTGGATGTCAATCTGAGCGTTCTCAACTTGGTTATTGTAAAAAAAAGAAGAGAAGGCTATTCCTGGGCTGGCTGACTATGATGCTTCGTCGACTGGGGCCCAAAAGAGCCAGCAGAATCTGCAAACTCTTCAATCTCTCTAAAGATGATGTCCACCATCTTTGTTGTAAGAAAGCCCTTAAACAAAGAAGGTAAGAAACCTAGAACCAAAGCACCCAAGATTCAGCGACTCATCACTCCACCTGTCCTACAACACAAACGCCCGGCATATTGCTCTGAAGAAATAACATACTTAGAAAAATATGAAAGAGGCCACAGAATATGCTAAACTTTTGACCAAGAGAATGAAGGAGGCCAAAGAATAATGCCAGGAACAGATTGCCAAGAGACGCAACTATCCTCTCTGCAAGTTTCTACTTTCAAGTCTGAGTCTAGTCAAAAATAAGATTTTCGAGTAACAAATACATAAGATCAGAATCTAAAAAAAAAAAAGCCTAATAAGTTGAGGCAGTCATCAGTGTAGGGCCAGTTTGAAGCAGCAAAACCAGAATTGACCATATATGGAGGGCTAATCAAACAGATATATTGACGACAATGGGAGCCAGATTTCTCACTGAACCAGAAAAAATTTGCAGATATGGAAGGGAAAGAAACTGTGGTGTTGTGTATATATAGAGATACATATAGATGCCAGTTTGTGTGTGCATATGTATAAATGTATACACATATACATATTCCCTGACTTTATCCATCGAGAAAGCTTGGAAACCTTCACACTCCAATAGCAATTAATACCCCTAGTGCCCAAAACTTGGCCTCTAAATACCATTCTTTACTAAAAGAAACCTGGGATCCTTGGAGAAATTATTGATTTCAGGGCTGAGATAAGGAAAGTACAAAATGAATTTGTATCATCTTACTGTGGCAGAAAGAAATGCTTAAAGAATTAGCCAAGTGCAGTGGCTCAAGCCTATAAACCCAGCACTTTGGAAGACTGAGGCAGGAGGATCACTTGCAGCCAGGAGGTCAAGACCAGCCTGGGCAACAAAGTGAGACCCTATCTGTACACAAACAAAAAAATATTAGCCAAGCATGGTGGTGCATGCCTGTAGTTCCAGCTACTTGGGAGGCTGAGGCAGGAGGATGACTTGAGCTCGGGAGTTCAAGGCTGCAATGAGTGATGATCATGCCCCTGCACTCCAGCCTGGGTGACAGACCCTCAACCCAGAAAAGGAAGGAAGGGAGGGAGGTAGGGAGGCAGGGAGGAAGGAAGGAAGGAAGGAAGGAAGAAAGATGATAGAGACATGTCAACAGGATGTAGAAGGGGTTTGGAAGGGACTCTCCCTAGCCAAATCCAAGCATCAAAATAAATAATTAGGCTACGCACAGTGGCTAACACCTGTAATCCCAGCACTTTGGGAGACCAAGGAGGGAGGATTGCCTGAGCCCAGGATCAAGACCAGCCTGGGCCAACATAGTGAGAACTTGTCTCTACAAACAAATAAAAAATTAGCTGGGCATAGTGGTATGCACCAGTAGTCCCAGCTACTCAGGAGGCTGAGGTGGAAGCATTTCTTGAGCCCGGGAGGTCAAGGCTGCAGTCAGACATGATCATGCCACTGCACTCCAACCTGTATGACAGAGTGGAACTCTAACTCAATAACTAACTAAATAAATAAAGATATTAACAGGCTATCATCCATTCAATGAAATAGGAATCCATATGCCCATACAATAAATAAATAAATGAATAAATAAATACATGAAAGATAATTTCTTTTTTTTTTTAGTTGGAGTCTCACTCTGTTGCCCAGGCCGGAATGCAGTGGCATGCTCATGGCTACCGCAGCCTTGACCTGCTGGGCTCAGGCGATCCTTCCACCTCAGCCTTCCAAGAAACTGGAACTACAGCCTTGCACCACCACACCGAATTCATTTCTTAAAAACTTATAGAGATGAGGTCTCACCAAGTTGCCCACACTGGTCTCGAACCCTTGGGCTCAAGCAATCCCCTGGCCTTCACCTCCTAAAGTGCTGGGATTACAGGCATGAGCCACCACACTTGGACTGAGACAATTGTTTTTAAAAGTAGAATGACAACTAATAAATGTATAGGGAATAATGAAATTGGAAAATCACCCTTAGACAACTCTCATAGTAATAATTCATTCATTCAAAATACACTAAAAATAGCAAGTAAAAGTTTGATGAGGAACAGGACATGTGCCTCAAAGTACCTTTCCACAAAATACTTACCAATTACAAATGGCAAAATAGTCACTTTTCAGTGGAAAGACCTACCAGACACCACCTTAATAAAGTGATCAATGTCAACATTCTCAATCATGGAACATAGTGAAACCAAGTATCACCTAATAGGAGACAATATAAGAACATAGTATCACTTCTGTACTGTTCCTGCACCCAGTTGCATAACCTGTAATCAGTCGTGAAAACTCAAATTGAGGGACAATCTACAAAATAACTAGCCAGTTAAAAAATATTGTCAGTTATGAAAGTAAAGAAAATGTCGGGCATGGTGGCTCATGCCTATAATCTCAGCACTTTGGGAGGCTGAGGTGAGAGAATTGCCTGGGCAACTTGGTGAGACCTCATCTTTACAATAAATAAAAAAATTAACTGGGTGTGGTGGCATGTGCCTGTAATTCTGGCTACTTAGAAGGCTGAAGCAGAAGGATCACCTGAGCCCGTGAGCATGCTACTGCACTCCAGCCTGGGTGACAGAGTGAGACTCCAACTCAAAAAAACAAAAAACAAAAAAAAGTGAAGAAAATACTCAGGTATTGTTCCAGACTGAAAGAAATTAAAGAAACATGATAATAGATGCAATGCATTGTCCTGGAATGGATCCTTTTACTATAAAGGACAGTATTGGAACAATTGGAGAAATTTGATTGGGGTCTGTGAATTTAGATGGCAGATAGGTATCAGCATTAATTTGTTGACTTTAATGATTGTGCTGTGAGGTAAAAGAATGTCCTTGTTTGAGAAAATACACGCTAGTAATGGGGAGGATGGGCATCATGTTAGTGATTTACTCTCAGATGGTTCAGAAAAAAAGTTCTTTAAACTTAACCAGGTTTGGTGGTTCACATCTGTAATCCCAGCACTTTGGGAGGCTGAGGCTGGAGGATCACTGGAGCCTAGGAGTTCAACACTGCAGGCAGTTATGATTACACCACTGCACTCCAGCCTGGGCAACTGAGCGAGACCCTGCTTCTAAAAAGCTAAAGTTAAATTAATTTATTAATTAAATAAACTATTCTTATAATTTCTTGGTAAATTCAAACTTCTTCAGTCTGGCATAATGGCTCATGCCTGTTATCACAGCACTTTGGGAGACTGAGGCAAGAGGATTGCCTGAGCCCAGGAGTCGAGGCCAACCTAGACAGCATGAAGAGACCCTGATTCTACAATAAATAAAAAAAATTGGCTGGGCGTGGTGGTGCAGGCCTGTAGTTCCAGCTACTTGAAAGGCTAAGGCAGAAGCATTGCCTGAGCCCCAGCAGGTCAAGACTACAGTGGCCAAGATTGTGCCACTGTACTCCAGCCTGGATGACAGAGTAAGACTTTGACTCAAAAAATAAAAATATTTTAAAATGAGATAAAAAATAATTAAAAATTTAAAACCTATTATTCTCAAACTATTCTCTCAGAAATAAGAGAAGTTATTGAATTAGTGAAATAAAAACAGTACACTTATAAAGAAAAACATTCATAAACAAAAAACAAGTCTTGGAAATTAAAAAACATGACAGCAAAATTTCTAAAGTTTAGTATAAAATTTGCAAAATAAAATTGAAAAACTCTACAGAGATAAAAGACAAAGATAGAAAATAGGGGTAACAAACAAAATAAGCCCCAAAATAATTAGATTAGGCCAGGAAATCCAGCATCGAATTAATAGGTGCTCAAAAGAAAGAGAACACAGAAATCAGAAAGGAGAAAATCACCAAATGAATAATTAAAGAATGTTCTCCAGTGTTGAAGGATGTGTTTCTAGATTGACATGTTCAATCTAATGCTAGCACGGTGAATGAAAATGGACCCAAGGCACATCTCCAAGGAATATCAGAAAACCAAGGTTAATAAGAAGAGATCCCAGAAAGGAAAAAAATCTAAACATTTTGAAAACAGGTCACAGAGAAAAGCTTCGGAATCAGAATGACTTCAGACCTATTAACAGCTATACTGGATGCCAGAATACGATGAAGGGATGCCTTGAAAATTCTGAAGGAAATTTTTTTACAACCGAAAATCCCAAATATAGCCAAACTTTTAGTGAAGTATGAAAGCAAACTCATTTTTAACCATGTAAGTTCTCCTGAAATTTATTTCCCATCCAAACTTTATTCAGGAAGCTCCTGAGGGTTGTGTCACCAAAATGAGGCAGTAAATCAAGAAGGAGGAGAGAAAGGTAAAGGAAATCTCCAGAATATGGTGAGGGAAGATCCAGAAGACAGCTCCACACCAGGAGTCATAGCAAATGATAGAAATCCAACTAAGACTTGCTTAAACTAAACAAAAATATAAACAAAATACTGATGTGTGTGGTGGGGTACACGGAGGAGTTTATGCAATCTGAAAAGTCCAGGACTCAGGTATTCAAATGATATTATCAAGTCTGTCTCCCTCCGTCTCTCAGCTGTTTTCCTGTATGTTAGGTTTTTCATGGGGCAGCAGGAGAGACTCTGGCAGCTCAAGTTTACCTGTTTTGTTTGTGTTTGTTTGTTTGAATAGAATTAAGATAACTTCAGAAGAGCTGCTTCCTGATCACTGACAAAAATCTCAGGGCAGATTCTTACAGGCCCTGGTTAGGTCATGTGTCCCTCCTAGAACCAGTCACTGGGTAAGGGAGATGGAATATTCTGATTGGCTAGGCCAGGGTCAAGTTCCCAGCCCTAGGGCTATGGCCCACAGACAGTGATATTCTCTGCAAAGGTCAGATGAGCACTTTATATGTTGGGAAGTGTGGTGCAAATGTGACAATTATTCATCCATAGCAGGTAAGAAACTATTTTAGGGCTGGGTGTAGTGGCTCATGCCTATAATCCCAGCACTTTGGGAGGCCAAGGTGAGAGGATTGCCTGAGCCCAGGGGTTCAAGACCAGCCTGGGCAACTTGATGAGACCTCATCTCTACAATAAATCACAAAAAACTAGCCAGGTATGGTGGCGTGAGTCTGTAGTTCCAGCTATTTGGAAGACTGAGGCGGAAGGATCGCCTAAGCCCAGCAGGTTGATGCTGAAGTGGCCGGGAGTGTACCACTGCACTCCAGCCTGGAGGATAGAGTGAGACTCTAACTCCAAAAAAAAAAAAAAGGAAACTGTTTTAGAAGGAAGGAGAGTCTGTAATAAGTGAGTCCTACTCTAAGAGCAAAGAAACATGGGAGTAGAGAATAGAGAAAGTGACAGAAAAAAACTATAAAAGTCCTGCACAAGTACTTTAGAAGTGCACCATTCTAGGACATTTGATAAACAGATAAATGGTTCTACAAACTTGATTATACCTCATTGTTATCACTGTTATCTATTTAGAAAAGTATTATATACATTAAAAATTGTTGCTTAAGCCAGGCTCGGTGGCTCAGCCTGTAATCCCGCGCCTTGGGAGGCTGAGGTGAGTGTATTGCCTGAGCCCGCGGGTTCGAGACCCGTCTGGGCAACTTGGTGAGACCTCATCTCTACAATAAATCAAAAAATCAGCCGGGCATGGTAGCGCGCGCCTGTAGTTCCAGCTACTCGGAAGGCTGAGGCGGAAGGATCGCCAGAGCCCAGCAGGTCGAGGCTGCGGTGGCCGGGAGTGGTCACTGCACTCTAGTCTGGGCAATGGAGTGAGACTCCAACTCAAAAAAAAAAAAAAAAAATTGTTGCTTAGAGAAGTCATCCTTACTTATGTGTTTAACTTGCCTATTCAGAATGACTTTTCTCAAAGTTCCTAGGTAGCTCATTATTCAACAGGGATGCTGTCCTATGGAGAGTTAATCTCATAGGCAGGATGGTATAGGTTTATTACAGGACAGCATAAAATGAGAACTAAATTGGTCATTTACACATTAAGTTCTATAGACTAATTATGTTTTCAGTTCCACTCTCAAAGACAGAATATTAAATTGGGTGGGTCCCTTAAAGCAGCACAATTCTCATGTTTTCATGTTAAGCTTGCTTGGCCAGAACTTGCTACCCTAAAAATATACTCTACTCACATATAGGATGTAAACACATCCCTCACTGTAGATCTCTGTTTAATCTCTTGAGTTTTATTTTGCAGTTTCCTCATTACTAGGGCGTGTGTTGGTGGAACGTGCTCCCAACAGCAAAAAAACACAAACAGGTGCTTAATTCGTGGATTTTTATGCTGACAGTGTTACTGCAGAAGATGAAATAAGCATCCATCTCACAAACAGCTCAGACATTAGGTCCACCTGTTATTTCAGGACATTTCAGGAGCTTCTCTTCAGAGAATCAAATCTCCTCCCCAGCCGATCTGTGTCATCCCATTACGACTGTCACCATACTTCATGCAGTGTGTGTGCTTGCACCCTTCCCCAAGTTATGGCTATACTAGGAATAAGAAAAGATAGGGGAGAAGGAGAAGGAAAGAGAGAAAATAGTTAATACATAGTTCACTTATGAAGTTTTCTGAGTTTGATTTATTCACCCTGATCCATTTCCTTCATATTTGGGCTGCAAGTTAACCTAAATCTTTTTTTTTTTTTTTTTTATTTGGAGTCACTCCATCGCCCAGGCTGGAGTGCAGTGGCGCACTCACAGCCACCCCAGCGTCAACCTGCTGGGCTCCGGCGATCCTTCCACCTCAGCCTTCCGAGTAGCTGGAACTACAGGGACACGCTACCATGCCTGGCTAATTTTTTTGACTTATTGTAAAGACAAGGTCGTGCCAAGTTGCCCGGGCTGGTCTCAAACCCGCAGGCTCAGGCAATCCACTCACCTTGGCCTCCCAAAGTGCTGGGATTACAGGCCAAGCCACCGAGTTTGGCCTGTAACGTAATTCTTAATTTTACCTGGGAAACTCATTGTTTTGGATCACCATTTTGTGCCAATTTGTATACATCTTGCTACTTCCTTGATGATCTGTGCTGTTTATATTCCTACTCATAAAAATTGATTACTGTTTCCTTACATAGCAATTTAATAGGAAACAAAATGGCAATTCTCAAGGTATTCCTAAATCCAATGACTAATCAATACAGCTCCACAAAAACCTGAGTCTTTGTAGGAGTCAGCTCCACTGGGGGAAGATTTGTTTGCATACAGAATATATAAGTTGGCAGGCAAATATCCATAGCAATCTACACACTTAAGAGTGCAACCACACCAGGAGAGGGAAATTGGGAGACAAAGTTGGGGGAGTAGGTAGCTTTGTGGGAAGAGGCAAAGGCCAACTGATGTATAGTAGGGAGGGGCCATGAGAGAGAAATCTCAAGGGTGGAGCTAAGGGTGGAATTCACAGTTCAACTAGACAAAACTAGTTGTATTTGTTTATGTTCCCGTGGCAACCAAAGTACCTTAGAAACAGGAAATAGGCCAGGTGGAGAAATGAAGAGAAATGTAAATCCCCAAATTACAGCATCCTTAACTGGAGCTTAGGAAAACTACTTGCAGGGTTTCTTTGAATTAATTCTCATAGAAGTCGCTAATTTTTAGATTTAATATTTTAATTATTTTTTTTTTTTCCCTACACAAGACTCCTATTTGTCTCGAGAAGTTAAGAATGATCTCCAAAGAAAGAGGCCTGTGCAATGATTTCATTTCCACCCAGTCTTGGAAGTCTAGAAAACAGATATAAGTCAAAATGCAGAATTCGCCCATCTTCCTCTTCTTCATTTCTTTTTGTAAGAGGTCGGAATTTACTTCCTCTAGAAAGTCGATCTAGATCAGAGAAAAGTTAGTCATAGTCGTATTACTGCTGACATGTTCATGTGAATATACCCTTATCAACTCAGAATTGAACATTATCTCCTAATAGGAGCTATATATTTTCACTTGGCCCACACCCCTTCTGTGGTCATCCATTCGTCACTCTGCCACTGGCATCATCTCACACAAACTTTTATTTTTAGAATCTTGAGGTACATGTGAGGATTTGTTACATGAGCACATTACGTGAAGGTGAGGTTTGGGCTTCTGATGAGCCCTCCTCCACCCAGTAGTGGGCATGGTACTCAGTGGGTGGTTTTTTAATCTCTTATCTCACCCCCACCTTTAGCAGTACTATCATACAAAATGGCACTCCTTTGCCTATAGAATAAAGGACCACACTCTTTAAATGCATTCAGAAGCCTCCTCAAACTATCTTTATATTCTCATCTTCCATTATATTCTTCTCCATCTACCTATCCTCATTGCCCCAGCTCAAAGCCACCACCCTCATGAGACCTTATTTGTGTACATGTCTGTTTCTTCCATTAGAATGAAAGTTCTATGAAGTTGGATCCCTAAGTGATAGATTAAGATTTATCACTCTTCCATTTTTTCCTGTACCTATTATTCATTTATCAATTAATTGGTTCATTCAGCAGTTATTGATTCACAATGCCAGGCAGAGTGTGACTGAGTAATTCTCCTGTTATAATAATAATAATAAGGACAATAATTAAAAAGGGAATAGTGGTTAATGTTTATTGAGCACTTACTATGACTCAATTGCTGTGAGAAGTGTTTTACATTTAACATTTTGAAATTTTGAAATAATTATAGACTCATAAGAACTTGAAATAATAGTACAAGAGTCCTGCTTTCCCTTCATACAGATTTCCCTAATGGTGACATCTTGTATAACGGTAGTACAATGCAAAGACCAGAAAACTGATATTAAAACTATCCTCTTTTTTTTTTTGAGTTGGAGTCTCACTCTGTCGCCCAGGCTGGAGTGCAGTAGCACACTCACGGCCACCCCAGCGTCGACCTGCTGGGCTCCGGCGATCCTTCTGTCTCAGCCTTCCAAGTAGCCAGAATTACAGGCACACACTACCACGTCTGGCTAATCTTTGATTTATTGTAAAGATGAGGCCTCACAAGGTTCCTCGGGCTGGTCTTGAACCTGCGGGCTCAGGCAGTCTACTCACCTCAACCTCCCAAAGTGCAGGGATTACAGGCTGAGCCACTGAGCCTGGCCTAAAACAATACTTTTAACCAGACTACAGACCCTCTTCAGTTTTTGCCATTTTTTGGTATGCATTCATTTGTACATGTGTACTTATGTGTATAGCTCTACCCAATTTTAAACCATGTATAGGTTTGTGAAACCACTGCTACAATCAAGATGAAAAACTGTCCCATCATTGCAACAGAACTCTCTTGTGCTATCTCTTTATATTTGTCACACACACACACACACACACACACTCACACACACACACACACAGAGTCCCTATTAACCACCACTAATCACTTTTCTGTCTCTACAGTTGTTACTTCAAGAGTGTCAAGTAAGTGGAATCATACAGTGATTGACTTTTATCACATTTTACATTTAAATTTGCAATTCATTTCAAATTAATTTTTGTGTAAGATGTGAGGTGTAGGTCAAAGTTCCTTTTTTTTTTTCCTTTTGCCTATGGATATCCAATTTCTCCAGAACCACTTGTTGAAAAGACTATTCTTCCTCCACTGAATTGCTGTTGCCCTTTTGTCAAAAATCAGTTGGTGTATTTGTGTGTTTCTATTCCTGGGATCTGATCTATTCCACTGATCTATGTGTCTGTCACTCCATACTGTCTTGATGCTATGACTTTACAACAAGTCTCTAAGAGTATAACAAGTCTTAACATCAAATAGTGATTTCTCACACGTTACTTCCTTTTCAAAATTGTTTTAGCTATTCTAGCTCCTTTGCCTTTTCACATAAATTTTATAAGCTTGTCTCTACCTACAGAAAGTCTTGTTGAGATCTTGAAATTTAATAATTTTAGGTTTTCTTCATTTAATCTTTATTAACTTAAAAATTATTTATTCTATTGTATGTCACACATGGTCAGAAGACATCAATTTTCCTGTGTTTCTAAGATATAGGACAAGTCTTCTTTTGGCATGGTAGTCAGCAAACACTTCCATACATTTTCTTTACAAGTGTTCTTTAAACCTCATAGTAACCATAAGAGAAAGATACTAGCAGTATCTTTATTTTACAGATGAGGAAACTGAAGCATGGATAAATTAAATAACCTGTCCAATGTCTTATAGCTAGCAAGTGGCAGAGTTGTGATTTGAACCAAAGCAGGTTCATTCTAGAACATACACTTTTATCCTCTGTGCCATGCTGCTTCTTTTTGCTTATCTCTTCAAGGAAAATTCTGCTTCTCTTTTAATATAGTTATTTCATTCAAGAAATTTTTATTGAGTGACTAGTATGTGCCAGGGACTAATTCTAAGTGCTATGTGTTCTAAGTGTTCTGTGGTAGCTGTGAGTAAAATAAAATAAAACAGTGAGTAAGAGACAAAATCCCTGTTCTTGTGGAGCTTGTATTGTAAAAGGGGGAGAACTAATGGTATGAATATAATAGTTATTGCTTTGTTGAAGTATTGTTTTATTATTGGATTTATACTGGGAATATAACTGTTACTCTTAGATATTAGGGCTGGGATCTGACTCAAAAGATATGCCTATTCACTGGATTTAAATACTCACTGTACTTCTACCAATCTTCTAGGCACTAGAAAATACCTCACTTGGGAGATAAAACTATCTTTGACTTCAAACCCCGCAGATCAGTTTGGACTGTTTTGGAACTTTATTTTTTTGCTTGTTTGTTTTGTTTTGTGTTGTTTTGGAACTTTAGCTAAATAGAATCATGTAGTACATCCTCTTCTGTGTCTGGTTTCCTTCACTCAACTTTATGTTGGTGAGATTCACCCATTTGTTGCAGTAGCTGAAGTTTGTTCATTCTTGTGTTGTGTATTACTCCATTGTATGAGAATACCCTAATTTATTAATTCTATTGCACATGGACATTTAGGTTGCTTCCAATATTTGACTTTTACAAATAGTACCACTATTAACATTCTAGAACATGCATTCAGTAAACAATGGTACACAAAAAAATGCACATTGGATATATTACTAGGAATGAAATTGCTGGGCCATAAGGGATGTGTATGTGTGTGTGTGTGTGTGTGCACGCGCATGTGTGCATACACACACATATATAATCATGGTCAGTTTAGTAGATACTGCCAAACAATTCTCCACAGTCGTACCATTGTTTCATACTGCTTTCAAAAGTGAACTTTTGTTATTCCCTGTACTTAATAAAATATTTTACTAAAGACTCCAATCCATTTCATCTACAAACAAAAGTTTTTAAATCTGTGCTTGGGTCAGAGGGTTAGAAAGGGAACAAATAGCAAAGGCATAGGAATCCCGAGGGAGGGAAAAACTGGGATAGATTCAGGACTGTTTGGCCAGTCAGTTGTTTCTATCTGGATATTCTCTTTCAAGAGCTGAGCTTTGGAATTTCTAATTTTGTTTTAATAATACATAATGTTGCCTTACACCGTTGAATTGAATTGAATTGTTTTCCAATGAGTATGCATTAAATTGCCTCATTATTTCTTCAAGTTAAACAATTAAACTGTAAGCTTCAGTGTGTGTTGTTCAATATTGTAGTCTCAGATGTAATACATGCTCAGTACATGTCTGGGCAAATGAATAAGTAAATAAATGAGTTTCCTAAAATTTAGCAACTATGTATCATGGCCTGATGTAGCATGGTTGGTTTCTTATGCAGGTATTAATCCAATGTCTCAAATTCAACAACGCAGGCCTTTTTCCTGAGTCTACCCCAAATACCATGAGACTATATCTGAGCTCTCTTGGAATTATGCATGCAGGAGCAGTCAGCTGGACAACCCCACTCTTGCAGATGGTCAGCCTGGCCCCACCCTCATAGAAATCATAGCTTAAAAGTAGAGGTGCACAGAGATAACATATAAAAGAATATGTAAGGTGTATCCCTGAATCTAAAATAGAAAAAATAAAAGAAAATAAATACAAGAAAAGAATAATAGAATATATACACACAGTTAGAATGATGCATGTCCCTTATCTATTCACAAGTGTGAATAAGAGGTTAATTTACATAGAGTATCACACTGAATCTTCTCAAAAGCCCTATGGGGCATGTTATTATGACCTTCATTCTATAGATAATGCAGTTCAGAGAAATGAAGTAAGTTGTCCAAGGTCACAACCAGTAACTGTTAGAGACTTGATTTAATCTTAAGTCTGTCTAAATCAAGAGCCTGAGATCTTAATAATTATGTGTGCATAATAATTTAAAAATTAAATTTTCCTTGGCTCTCAAGGGCCTGTAGTGTTTCCACATTGCTTTCAATTAAGTTAAATACATTTGGTGCCTACTATGTATTGAAGACATTTGTGTAACTTAAGCTAATATTAAAATTAATGTACTTTTTCTAAACTCTCCTTCAGTTTCCCTGGTGAGGAGGCAGTTGAGCCTTGAGTGAAAACTTCTTTCCTGATGATCATAGGAGAGATGAACAGGAGCCTGAGTGAGTAGGTCTTAGAGTGAAGGGCTTTCTAGAAGAGGAGATGAGGGAGAGAGGAAAACGAATTAGCAGGAAAAAGGAAGAAAAGGTACTTCAAGGGGGAAGCCTGAACATTCTTTCTATCAGAGCTTTCTGTGACTTGTTTTAATGACAGCTATCCAGTTCTTGAAGGCCAAAGAAAGCAGAATAAATTTGAGGATTGTTGGCAGATCCTTGCATTGCTGAGCTGCAGAATACATAAACACACTGGGTTACAGATGACGTGGCTGGCCACCTCAGGCACAATTCTTCTCTCTGGATCTGGGTGATGCCAGCTTCTTGGCAATACTGCAGGCTATTGTGGCCCTGTGCTGGATGGAGGTGTGGCCAAGCACCAGGTGACGTGGCGACACTGCAGTAAAGGGCAAAGCAATGCTAAGAGACTGCTGTCCCGCTGTCCTGCAGTCCTGTGGCAGGCAATGGGACTGCAGGAATTCTGGGAGGGGGAAAGGAAGGATCACTGTTGCTCAGCTCGAGCCAGGAAGAAAATCTAAAATTCTGCTTTCTGGCCCAGCTCCCAGCATAGCTAATGCTTGGAGCTGACCAGTTGCCTGGACAGTTTCAATTCTTTATCATATGCACCTCAGGCCTTGGTGTTTAATTTTCTTTTGCCCCTCAGTTTCAGATGGCCCACCATGGCCCCTGCTCATGATTCAGACTGAAATAGCTGCCTACTTTGCATGCCAGCTCAGGCTGCATTTCAGTTCTTCTTTCTTTGAAAAGGACCTCTCAGGCAAGCAGTATGAAATGTCAGGTTCCGGTCTGGTATTCCCCCTTACCTTCAACCTTGTAGCTTAACTTTTGTGGGATTCCCACTCATGCCAAGTCTCTGCATGCAAATAGGCTTGTCTAATTCGGAAATAGCTAGATGATGTGATGATGACTGGCCCTGTGGGATCATACTTTTTCACCTTACACCAACTTCCATAGACTAGCTGGAATTCAGATTATTTAGCCATCCCATTCTCACCTAGAACATGCCTACCAAAGACAAGGTGTTATCAAGGAATTAATCAATTTTTCCCTGCAAAGTAACTGAAGAGTCCTGCATAGATTTTTACAATTGTCTGTTCCAGAGACTCCAACTTCTGAAAGATGACTAGTCCTTGTTAATATCTAACCCACTCATGGCTGTGCATGGTGGCTCACACCTGTCTATAATCTTAGCACTTTGGGAGGCTAAGGCAGGAGGATTATTTGAGTCCAGGAGTTTGAGACCAGCCTGGGAAACATAGTGAAACCTCTTCTCTAAAAAAAAATCAAAAAATTAGCCAGTCATGGTGGTGTGTGCCTGAAGTCTCAGCTATTAGGGAGGCTGAGGCAGAAGGATTGCCTGAACCCAGGAGGTCGAGGCTGCAGTGAGCTGCAATCATGCTACTGCATTCCAGCTTGGATGACAGAGTGAGACTCTGACAAAAAAGAAAAAACCCAAAACAAAAATCGAACCCATTCTTGTGTTAAAACCATTTAAATTTAGTCTTTCAGACACAAGAGAACAAGGTTGTGAAGAAAGGAAGACTTAGTGTGGTACCACCATTTCTTCTACCTTTGGTCTCTGAGCCCTTAGTGGAGCTTCCAACAGTACCACATGGGGACAGAGCATCTGGAGGTCACAATGTCTGTGGTCTACAGGAGCCACTATGAAGAGAGCCAGGGGAAGAATTTGACATTTTCCATGGAAAAACAAGTGGCAGTTACTAATTTTGATGACTTTGTACTTTGGGTCTGGGTTTGCTGCGCCTTTCTTTATAGTAAGACACAACTGCTTAAAAAATAAGGATGTTTTAGTTCCTCTATTTCAAAGATATGAAGAGTGTTTTAAGAGGTGCAATCTCTTTGAAAAATAGGCTGGGCGCGGTGTCTCAAGCCTGTAATCCCAGCACTTTGGGAGGCCAAAGCGAGAGGACTGCCTGAGCCCACAGGTTCAGGACCAGCCTGGGCAACATGGTGAGACCTTGTATCTACACTAAATAAAAAAATTAGCCAGGCATGGTAGTGCGTACCTGTAGTTCCGGCTACTTGGAAGACTGAGGTGAAAGGATCACCTGAACCCAGCAGTTTGACGCTGGGGTGGCAGTGAGTGTGCCAATGCAGTCCAGCCTGGGTGATGGAGTGAGACTTCAACTCAAAAAAAAGAAAAGAAAAGAAAAGAAAAATGGGTTGAACTCTTGAACACATATAGCATATTAGATATGTTGGTTAATAAACTTATGGCATGATAAATAAGCAAATAAATAAATAAAGTCTTTCTTTTCCTGTCTTGGACATTAATAGATAATGGCTTCTCATCACCCTTTGCAATGGCCCCTCCTTCTCTTGAAGTTTTCCAAATACAAGACACTTAGATTTTTATCACAGTCCTGAGGAGCCTCGGTGGCTCAGCCTGTAATCCCACGCTTTGGGAGGCCGAGGTGAGTGAATTGCCTGAACCTGCGGGTTCGAGACCCGCCTGGGCAACTTGGTGAGACCTCATCTCTACAATAAAACAAAAAAATTAGCCGGGTGTGGTAGCATGCACCTGTAGTTCTGGCTACTTGGAAGGCTGAGGCGGAAGGATTGCTGGAGTCCAGCAAGTCTGGGTGACAGAGTGAGACTCCAACTCAAAAAAAAAAAATGTTATTCGTATGACATGGGGAACTTGAACTTGGAGATCTTTTAAGTATAGAAATTCTCAAGATCTTAGTGCTTTGCCCAATAAGGCTATACTTGTCAACTTTTCTGGCCACTGGAGCTGGTCAGAGAGGGCTGATATCCCTTTCAGGAATGGATAGTTTTACTCTGACCTCATTTATTTATCCCTTCACTTTCTGAAGAAAAGCCCCTAACCAGATGTCTATATATTTTTAAGTAGCCTCTTAGTCAGAAATCTCTGTATACTCTGAGTGATTGACTCATGTGTGTTAAGGGTTGAGAAGTGGTAGCAAAGCTAGGATTAAAAGTAATCTGTCAGAATTGATCAAAGACCCAGATGATAAAAAATCAGTGAACTTGAACAGTTCACAAAAGAGAAAACATATTGGGCTCAAAGACACGTGGGAAAATGTTCAACTTCAGTAATAACAAAAGAAATGCAAATTTTGAAAACCAGGTACCATTTCATCTGTATGACTGACAGAAGCTTAAAAGGGGGTTGGGAGGGGGAGGATGCCCAGTGGTGGCATGCATGCAGTGCCATGGCTATCCTTATGCCACTCTTGGGGAAACCATCTAGTGGTATACAGCAATCATATTCCTGTTAAATCATCCTAAGAAAATTATCCAAAATATATACAAAGGGTTATTTACAAAGATGCAGTGTTATTTATAAGACTGAAAAAATGGGAATGACTTCAATGTCAAAAATAAGAGACTGGTTAAATAAATTACAGTATATTCCCACAGTGGAACACAGAGGCAACTATTAGGCAAGATGTTTTGTAAAGTTTCTAGGACCATGAGAAAATGAGTTTATTTCAATGATAAGTAACAAGTGCAAAATACAAAATTGTGTATACAGTTGTCCCTTGGGTATCCATGGAGGATTGACTCTAGGACCCCCTGCAGATACTAAAATCCATAATTTGCAAGTCCCTGACATAAAGTGGTATAATATTGCACATAACCTATGCATGTCCTTCTGTATACTTTAAGTCATCTCTAGATTACTTACTTATAATACCTAATACAATATAAATGATATGTTTATAGTTGTCATATTGTTTAGGGAATAATTACATAAAAATGCTTGTACATGAGTGTATTCTATCCTTTCCTTGTTTCTTTAGGGAATAATGACAAGAAAAGGAAGTCTGTACATGTTTAATACAACCATCCATTCTCTTTTTTGAATATTTCCAATCTGCAGTTGGTTGAATCTATGGATGCAGAATTCGTGGATACAGAAGGCCAACTGTATATCTAATCGCTGATATGTTTATTATTATTATTTTTTATTTTTTTGTTTTTTGAGTTGGAGTCTCACTCTGTCGCCCAGACTGGAGTGCAGTGGCCGCTCCCGGCCACCACAGCCTTGACCTGCTGGGCTCTGGCGATCCTTCTGCCTCAGCCTTCCAAGTAGCTGGAACTACAGGCGTGCGCTACCACACCCAGCTAGTTTTTTGATTTATTGTAGAGATGAGGTCTCACCAAGTTGCCCAGGCGGGTCTCGAACCCGTGGGCTCAGGCATTCCACTCACCTCAGCCTCCCAAGGCACGGGATTACAGGCTGAGCCACCGAGCCTGGCTTCTGATATGTTTAAAAATAGAAACAAGGAAAGGATAGAATACACTCATTCATTAACAATGGTTGTCGGGGTATTAAATAATTGGTAATTTTTACCTTTTTTTCAATAACGATAAAATATTGTCTTCACAATATGAACTTTATTTAAAAATAATAAGTGGCTACAGCAATCAAGACTGTGTGGTACTGGCATAAGGATAGGCATATAGATCAATGGAACAGATCAGAGAGTTTGGAAATAAACTGTTAGCTTTGTGGTCAACTGGTTTTCAACAAGGGTACTAAGACAATTCAATGGGGGAAAGAATCACCTTTTCAATAAATGGTGCTGGGACAACTGGATATCCACATGCAAAAGAACACAGCTGGACCCCTTCCTTATACCATGTACAAAAATTCACCGAACTGGATTATAGATGAAAGTCAAAGTTAAAACAATAACATTTTTAGAAGGAAAGATAGGAGTAAATGTTTATGACCTAAGGCCAGGGAAAGCTTTTTTAGGTATGACACCAAAAGCACAAATAACAACAAAAATGAGTAAATTGGACTTCATAAAAGTTAAATACTTTTGTGCTTCAAAGAATATGACCAAGAAAGTGAAAAGACAACTCACAGAATGTGGGAAAATAATTTCAAATCATATATCTGATAAAGGACTTGCACCTAGAATTAATAAATACCTCTAACAACTCAACAATAAAATGGTAAATAATCCAATTGAAAAATGGGCCAAGATTAGAATAGATATTTTTCCAAAGAAGATAAATATCCAGTAAGCACTTGTTTATTTGTTTCCTGTGCTGCCATAACACATTATTACAAATGTAGTAGCTTAAAACAATACAATTGTATTATCCTACAGTTCTGGAAGTCAGAAGTCCAACATGGGTGGAAATGGAGGATGACTGATAATGGGTACAGGGTTTCTTTTGGAGGTGATGAAAATATTCTAAAATTAGGCCGGGTACAGTGGCCCATACCTGTAATCCCAGCATTCTGGGAGGCTGAGGCAGGAGGATCATTTGAGCCCAGGAGTTCAAGGCCAGTCTGGGTAACATAGCAAGACCGTGTCTCTAAAAAAAAAATACAAATTTTAAAAATATTCTAAAATTGATTGTGGTGATGATTTCACAACTCTGTGAATAAACTAAAAAAATTTTTGTACACTTTAAATGGATGGATTACATGCCATATAAGCTCTATCTCAATAAAGCTGTTAAAAAATAACAAATGTTGGCCGGGCACAGTGGCTCAAGCCTGTAATCCCAGCACTTTGGGAGGCCGAGGTGAGAGGACTGCCTGAGCTCAGGGGTTCAAGACCAGCCTGGGCAACTTGGTGAAACCTTGTCTCTGCAATAAACTAAAAAATAAGCCAGGCGTGGTGGTGCATGCCTGTGGTTCCAGCTACTTGGAAGGCTGAGGCGGAAGGATCCCCTGAGCCCAGCAGATTGAGGCTGCGGTGGCCATGAGCGTGCCACTGCATTCCAGTCTGGGCAACAGAGTGAGACTCCAACTAAAAAAAAAAAAAAAACAAATGTTGATAATTTGATGGGTATTGCGTTGAATCTGTAGATTGCCTTTGATAGATTATAGTAATGGTTGCACAGCCTTGTAAATATACTAAAAACATTGAATTGTATACTTTAAATATGTGTACACTTTAAATGGTATGTTAACTATATTTTAACTAAGCTGGGTTTAAGTGTTTAGAGCAAGATGATATTAATCTAGTGCTTGGGCATATGGAACCAGATTTACAAATAACAGAGAGAAAACCATGCCTCTCCACCAAGGACAATGGAGTAAAATGTGAAGCCCAAGATGTGGGAAAGATAATAGATGAATCCCTGTTTATGTTCAAGTAGCGCAAAACTCCAGGGCCCAGATGAATTACCTCCCAGGGCACTGAAAGAACTTGTAAGTGAATTATTTACCCTAATTTGTGAGAAAGTATGTAAAACTAGGGGAGGGAAAATATGTTTTAGAGACAGACACACATACAGACTTGTTAAAAGTGGCATGGGTAGGATACAATGTGAAAAGTCCTCCCAGAACCCTTAGTAAAATCAAACCTATTTCCAAGAACGTGGACTCTATAAGGTAGAGACCTCATCTGCTTATTCACGACGGTATCTTCAACTCCTAGAATAATGCCTAGCCTGTTACAGGTCCTCAAATATTTAAGGTAAAGTGTTGGCTGGGCGCAGTGGTTCACATCTATAATCTCAGCACTTTGGGAGGTCGAGGCAGGAGGATTGCTTGAGCCCAGGAGTTGGAGACCAGTCTGGACAACATAGCAAGACCTTGTCTCTACAAAAAATAAAAAAATTAGCCAGGTGTGGTGGCTCATGCCTGTAGTCTCAAGATACTCGGGAGGCTGAGGCAGAAGGATCCCCTGAGCCCAGGAGGTTGAGGCTGCAGTGAGCTGTGACCATACCACTGCCCTCCAGCCTGGGCAACAGAATGAAACCACCGACTCAAAAAAAAAGAAAAAAAAAGGTAGAGTGTTGACTCCTCCAGGGTTGGCCATGGAGAGAACTTTGGCACACAGTTAAAAGCACAGAAGTGATGCTACAAGTGAATCACCAATAAAAAAAATCTCAGTAGGCCTGGGTCGGTGGCTCAGTCTGTAATCCCAGCACTTTGGGAGGCCGAAGCGAGTGGATTGCCTGAGCCCGCGGGTTCGAGACCCACCCAGGCAACTTGGCGCAACCTTGTCTCTACAATAAAATTTAAAAAATAGCTGGGCATGGTAGCACACGTCTGTAGTTCCAGCTGCTTGGAAGGCTGAGGGGAAAGGATCGATGCTGGGGTGGCCGTGAGTGTGCATGCCACTACACTCCAGTCTGGGCAAAGGAGTGAGACTCCAATTAAAAAAAAAAAAAACTCAGTGAGAGTTTGGGTTTCGGAAGATTTGTTATTGTTATTATATATTTTGGTCTTGAATTTTATTAAATGCTTTCTTTGCCTCTCAGAGAACCATATTCTCTCCTTTATTCTATTAACATGGTGAATTACATGAATTGATTTTCAAATGTTAAACAAATTTTGCATTGCCAGGATGGAATGCTGTGTTATCAGTTTTACATATTGCTAAATTCAATTTGCTAAAACTTGTTAACAATGTACCCATTTGGGCCCAAGTTTTTAAATTATAAATCCAGTTTATTTAAATAACTATTCAGATATTTTATTTCTTCTTGAGACAGTGAGGTCATTTGTGACCTTCAAGGAATTTATCCATTTCATTTAAATTGTTAATTTTTTATTGCTATAATGTTTTATCATTATCCTGTTTGTTAATGTCTGTAGAAACTACAGTGAAGCTCTCTCTTTTATTTGGACCAAAAACCAAATTTTGAGATAATACTTGGAATTCTAGGCCACATGTGATGGCTCACACCTGTAATTCTAGCACTTTGGGAGGCTGAAGCAAGAGGATTGCTTGAGTCAGGAGTATAAGACCAGCTTAGGCAACATAGTGAGACCTTGCCTCTACAAAAATAAAAAAATTAGGGCAGGAGCAGTGGATCAAGCCTGTAATCCCAGCATTTTGGGAGGACAAGGAGAGCGGACTGCCTGAGCCCAGGGGTTCAAGACCAGCCTGGGCAACTTGATGAGGCCTTGTCTCTACAATAAATCAAAAAATTAGCCAGGCATGGTAGCACATGCCTTTAGTTACAGTTACTTGGAAGGCTGAGGTGGAAGGATTGCCTGAGCCCTGCAGGTCAAGGCTGCAGTGGCCGTGGGCATGTCACTGCCCTCCAGCCTGGGCGACAGAGTGAGACTCCAACTAAAAAAAAAAAATTAGTCGGGTATGGTGGCGTACACCTGTAGTTCCAGCTACTCAGGAGGCTGAGGTAGAAGGATCCCCTGAGTCAGGAGGTTGAGACTGTGGTGAGCCATGATTGTGCCATTGCTCTCCAGCCAGGATGACAGAATGAGACCCTGACTCTGACTCAAAAGAGCAACAAACACACACACACACACACACACACACACACGTGGAATTCTAGGCAAATGAGGTCCACACATTGCAACTGGTTGCTGTGTCTTAATTTTCCTGAGCTTATTTTTCCTCTATTGCCAGTCTTGGAGGATCAGTTTTGATTCCATTAAGGTTGTTAAGAAAGGAGGTAGACTCAAGAAACAACAAATAGCAAGCTCAATGTTGATCTTAGGTGAAATTCTAGAACAGAATCTGTGGGCAATATAAAAAAAGTGGTGATCCTAAGAGCTGTCATATAGTCACTAAGAACTATTTTGCTGAACTTTATTTCCTCATTGTCATAGTATCTACCTCCCTTGCACAGTCCGATCAAGTGTTGTACTAAGAGTATAAATGAAATAGGGTTGACCAGCCGGGCTCAGTGGCTCAGCCTGTAATCCCGCGCCTTGGGAGGCTGAGGTGAGTGGATTGCCTGAGCCCGCGGGTTCGAGACCCGCCTCGGCAACGTGGCGAGACCTCATCTCTACAATAAATCAAAAAATTAGCCAGGTGTGGTAGCGCGCGCCTGTACTTCCAGCTACTTGAAAGGCTAAGGTGGAAGGATCGCCAGAGCCCAGCAGGTCGAGGCTGCGGTGGCCGGGAGCGGCCACTGCACTCCAGTCTGGGCGACAGAGTGAGACTCCAACTCAAAAAAAAAAAAAAGAAATAGGGTTGACAAAAACAGACACACTCCCTACCCTTACCAGGGGGGAGACAGTCATTAAACCAATAACTACAGAAATAAATATATCACTACAGACAGTGAGAAGGGATACGAAGGCCGGCCATGGTGGCTCATGTCCGTAAACTCAACACTCTGGGAGACTGAGGCAGGAGGATCGCTTGACCCCAAGAGCTCAAGATCAGCCCTGGCAACATATCAAGACCTCATCTCAACAAAAAATTTTTAAAAATTAGCTGGGCATAGTGGTGCGTGCCGGTAGTCCCAGCTACCCAGAAGGTTGAGGCGGAACGATCACCTGAGCCCAGAAGGTTGAGGCTGCAGTGAGCTGTGATAGTGCCACCGCACTCCAGTCTGGGCAACAGAGTAAGACTCCAATTCAAAAAAAAAAAAGGAATGGTATGAGATAGTGGGAGATTTTCACAGAAAGACCTAATTTAGATTTGGTGGCGGCAGCAGGGAAGAGTTGGTCTGAGGAAATCCTTTAAGAGTAACTCATATTTAAAGGTGGGTGGGAGTTAGCCAGGGAAACAGTGGCAGGAAGAGTTTCCTAAAAATAGTAAACAGCATGGGCAAAGACCTAGAGTCAGGAAAGTGTTCAGTGAGTTTGAGGAACTGAAAGAAGACTGGTGTTGCTCAAAAGTAGTGGGGGAGAGAGAGTTGGGACTGGAGAAGGGAAAAGGTCAAAATTATGCAAGTTTTAAAGAGCATGAAGACAGTGGCTCTTATCTTAAGAGTACTTACTAGAAAGTCATCGAAGGAGTTTGGAAAGGAATGTGGCATGATCCAGTTTTGCTTTGGAAAAATTTAAATACATACAACAATAGATATATTATGGCCTCTCAAATATACCCCTCCCCAGCTTCAAGAATTATCATCTTTTATGGCCAGTTTTCAATTTGGGAATAAAAAATAGAAATTCCCAGGAATTCTTAGAAATTCTGGATATTAAAAGCTATTATGTATTTTCTTTTTTTTCTGAGTTGGAGTCTTACTCTGTCACCCAGACTGGAGTGCAGTGGCACGCTCCCAGCCACCGCAGCCTCGGGCTGCCGGGCTCCGGCGATCCTTCCACCTCAGCCTTCCAAGTAGCTGGAACTACAGGCGCGTGCTACCACGCCCGACTAATTTTTAATTTATTGTAGAGACGAGGTCTTGCCAAGTTGCCAGGGTGGATCTCCAACCTGCAGGCTCAGGCAATCCACTCACCTCGGCCTCCCAAAGTGCTAGGATTACAGGCTGAGCCACCGAGCCCAGACTATTCTGTATTTTCAGAATGCTTTATTTAATGTTTTAAATGATAATGAGTGATCATAATAAGCAGCATATCCAGTTTTCTATTATAGGGCTATACTAAAAGTTTCAGAGGTTTGTTATAAAAAAGCAATAAATAATAAATGCACATTTATTATTATAAACCAACATATTGTAACAATATTATATATTTCAATAGCATATAAACCTGATGTCTACCCAACACGGATATATAATAGAAAACATGAAAAGACATTCATTAAAAAACATTAACACAAAATAAAAGCTATTTTAAAAATTGAAAGATAATGCTACATTATTTAGTCTTTAAAAATTAGTATCCTTAAAATGAAAAATTTAAACACAAAGCATTAGTTGCTCTGTCTTGTAGTCTTAATCTTTGTTTCATGACAGTCCAAATGTAAAAGAAATTTCTTTCTTTTTTTTTTTTTTTTGAGTTGGAGTCTCACTCTGTCGCCCAGACTGGAGTGCAGTGGCCGCTCCCGGCCACTGCAGCCTCGACCTGCTGGGCTCCGGTGATCCTTCCGCCTCAGCCTTCCAAGTAGCTGGAACTACAG
>CAUYQG010100390.1:0-19355 GCA_963574415.1 Tarsius wallacei | reverse complement strand
CACACCTGGCTAATTTTTTGAATTATTGTAGAGATGAGGTCTCGCCAAGTTGCCCAGGCGGGTCTCGAACCCGCGGGCTCAGGCAATCCACTCACCTCAGCCTCCCAAGGTGCGGGATTACAGGCTGAGCCACCGAGCCCGCTGTCACACTTTCTAGAATGAGTTTGTGAACTTAATTGTTGGACTACATATGCTTTGAAAATGGCTCTCTCTCTATAAATGTGGTATCACTTTAAAATGCTACTGTTGTTCTTTGAGAGAAAACTCTCTTGTTCTACAAATGTTTAATAGTTTACTGTAGCTATGTACTTTTGGAGGAGACAAATAAGTAGATTCCTTCCCTCAAGTTGTTCACAGTTAAATTGATAATAGATAGCATTTAAGTTAAGCAGAAAATAAAACCTCCCGACTGTAAAGTTTTCTGGCGGCAGTGAGATGGGATAAATATGGAGGATGTTGAAGGGATATTGAGGGGTATCAAGAGTGGAGGACATTAGGACAGAGTTTTGTTTCAGGAAAGGACTGAAGAAAGATTGTTTGTGTGAAGCAACAGAGCAGGTGGGAAAATTCAGGAAAGAGGAGGAAAATACTATTAGTAAGAGGAGATTGAACATCGGAGTGTTTAAAAAGATAGTGTTAGGCTGAGTGCAGTGGCTCATGCCTGTAATCCCAGCACTTGGAGAAACTGAGGTGGGAGGATTGCTTGAGGCTAGGATTTCAAGACCAGCCTGGGCAGCATACTGAGACCTCTATTTCCTTACAAAAAATAAAAATGATTTTTTAGGCCGGACTTGGTGGCTCAACCTGTAATCCTAGTACTTTGGGAGGCTGAGGCAAGTGTATTGCCTGAGCCCGCAGGTTCAAGACCTGTCAGGCAACTTGGCAAGGCCTCGTCTCTACAATAATAAAAAATTAGCTGGGTGTGGTAGTGTGCGCCTGTAGTTCTGGCTACTTGGAAGGCTGAGGTGGAAGGATCGCCAGAGTCCAGCAGGTCGACGCTGGGGTGGCTGTGAGTATGCCACTGCACTCCAGCCTGGGTGACAGAGTGAGACTCCAACTCAAATAATAATAATAATAATAATAATTTTTCTTTTTCTTTTATTTATTGATTTTTTTAACTATAAAGATGTGGGGTACAATGCAGGGTTAGGTATACAAATGTTGGTTATGCAGGTACCCTTGCTGATGAGGTATGCCCCTTCCTCCCCAGCAGTTTCCCTCAAATGCCAGTCCCACCCTCCTCCCCTGACAGTTTCTCACTACTGCCAATCCCTTTCTTACAGTATTATAATTGTTCAAGGTCCACTTATGAGTGAGAACATATGGTACTCTCTCCTTTGTTTCTGTGTTAGATCACTGAGTATGACCATCCATCCAAGTTGCTGTGAAGTCCATATGCTTGTCCTTCTTTATGGCTGCATAATATTTCATTGTGTATATGTACCACATTTTTTTGATCCAGTCCAGCTTCGATGGGCAACATGGTTGGTTCCATGTTTTTGCTACTGTGAATAGAGCTGCAACAAACACACGTGTGCAGGTATCTTTTTTGTAGAATGATTTGAGTTTCTCTGGGTATATTTTCAATAGAGGAATTGCTGGGTCATATGGAAGGTCAATTTCTAGTTCTTTCAGAAACTGTCACACTGTCTTCCAAAGAGGTTGCACTAGTTTGCATTCCCACCAGTAGTGTAGAAGCGTTCCTTTTTCTCCGCATCCTCACCAGCATCTGTTGTTGTTTGTTTAATAATAATACTTTTTTTTAAAAAACAGTCTTACAGATGTTACAAAGATTTGGAAGTTTCTGAGGAAAGATGGCCTCGTTGCTGAAGGTAAGAAAAAACCTTGCTATCGGATTTGAGGTTTTTATTTGGGAGCTTTCACTGGTCTAATTGACTCACTGGGCATCTCAGGTAAGCTAAGCACATAGGTTCAGCTAGATTCTCTCTGAAAGACTCACCCATATGCCGCCTGCATCTGCATCTGACTTTCAAAACAAATAGATTTACAAACATTGAGACCAACTGTAGTCAGATGTCAGGGTAGGCGACAAGTGGACAGACAGAGGTTACTGAGGCCTTCATCTTTTTGGTCACCTATCTGATACCAACTTTGCTGAGATTGGCAAACTCCACACCAGGCTTGCAAAATCATCAGCTGCTTATGAAAGCACGAATGGACCTGCTGAGTTTTCAAACTGTGGGACAAGTCTGCTCCTCCTTGCCTAAGTGCCAGCAAATTTAGAAATGCCTTTAACAATCATTCCCCAAGCCTAAGTACATTACATTTTATTAAAGGGGAAGTGTTCTTCTCTCCCTCCCTCCCTCTTTTTCTTTCCTTCCTTTTGAAGACAGAAGAGTTTCTCACTCTGTCACCCAGGCTGGAGTGGGGTGGCATGACTGCGATCGTAGCTCATTGCCTCCTGGGCTCGAGGGATCCTCCTGCCTCGGCTTTCCAAAGTTCTGGGATTAGAGTTATAAGCCACTGCACCCAGCCTTTTTTTCTTATTAAAAACTAATACCAAGGCAGGCATGGTGGCTCATGCCTGTAATCCCAGCACTTTGGGAGGCCGAGGCGAGATTATTGCCTGAGCGTAGGGGTTTGAGACCAACCTGGGCAACTTAGTGAAACCTCGTTTCAACAATAAATCAAAAAATTAGCCGAGCATGGTAGCACATGTCTGTGGTTCCAGCTACTTGGAAAGCTGAGGCGGAAGGATCCCTGAACTCAGTAGATTGAGGCTCAGTGGCCGTGAGGGTGCTACTGCACTCCAGCCTGGGTGACAGAGTAAGACTCCTACCCAAAAAACAAACAAACAAACAAAACGAATACCTGCATTTCACAGAAAACTCAGAAAAGTATAGAAGAGAAAATAAAAATCACTATAATTTCACTATCTAAAGATAGGTCCTGTTCATATTTTGGTAAATTTCTTCCTGGTCATGTTTGCTATAAATGTGGGATTATGTAGCATAGACAGTCTTGCTATCCTACTTTGTCAGTAAACATTCTTGTTTAATGGCTGGGTACAGTGGCTCAGGCCTGTAATCACAGCACTTGGGAGGCCAAGGCGGGAGGAATGCCTGAGCCCAGAAGTTCGAGACCAGCCTGGGCAGTACAGTGAGACCTCGTCTCTACAAAAAAATTTTAAAAATTAGCCAGGCAGTGTGGTGCACACCTGTAGTATAGCTACTTGGGAGGTTGAAGCAGAAGGATTGCTTGAGCCCAGAAGGTAGAGGCTGCAGTGAGCTGGGATCATATCACTGCACTTCAGCCTGGGTGGCAGAGTTAGACCCCGACTCAAAAAAAAAAAGAAGAAGAAGAAGAAAAGAATGATTCTGTCTGACGTAAGAATTAGTTGAGAGAGGCAGAATTTGTTTATTCCCTTTATCACAATATCCTTGGGGATGAGAATGTCCCAGGCTTCGGATAGCAGCCTCTACCACCTACAAAGGCCCCATGTGTTCATAAAACAATCTGCATATTGTCATAATATTTGCTTAGCTGACTATATAATCCACTCTCCAGCCATTTTCATACAAAATGCTCATTATTTCTTGTACTTGCCCTCTTCTCACCTGTCTATTTGCATTGATCCTCATGAGGCAATTCTTTCAATAAACCTGATAGAACTCTCATGCCACTGGAATGCTCAGAATGCCAATGATCGGGCCCTTCCCTGGGAGATGATTTTCGACAGAAGATTAATGGTTTGGGAACATATGACCCATGGTTCTCACTCCTGGCTACACATTAGCATCACCTGGGAAGCCTGTGCAACGCCAGTGCCCTGGCTGCACCCAGACCAGGCAATTCAGCATCTCTGTGGATGGGACTCAGGCATGTTGCTTTTTAAGCTCCTGGCATGATTCCACTGGGCAGCCTTGGTCAAGAAGAAATACCGTAAAGCAATGAATCTCATCAAATTGGTTGTACATTAGAATCATCTGGGAAGATTTTTCAATAAATTAAACTGCCTGGGCCCCATCCCAGAACAAGTGAGTCAGAATCTTTGGAAGAGGAATCTGGGCAACTTTATTTTTCCAAAGCTCCTTCAGAAGATGTGATACACAGCACATATTCAGATTATTGCTATAGGCAATCTAGTGAATGAGAAAATCTAGAGTTGAACCCATTTCTGGCTCTTCGGCAAGCCACAGATGACTGTAGGATGACAAGTTCCCTCTGAGATGCTGTGTCAGGTAATGGCAACAGCAGGACTGAGAACCTGAAGGCATAAGTCAAGGCTTGGCTTTGCCACATAACGTTTGCTGTGCAATGTCGGAGAAGTCATATAAGCTCTGAGTTGGGAGTCCACCTACCTACAATCTAGTGCTCTTTCCACCAAACCCAGTGTTTTTAGACTTTTTTGTCTTCCTTAATTGATATTATACTTGAGGTGCTTTATGTGTGTGCAGTTTTTTTTTTTGTAATTAGTACACAGCCATAATGATTCATTCAGCATACTTTCTGCCACCCTCCATCCCCAGCCTATAATCAAAATCTCCCTTAATTTGATTTCCACTTATTCTGGTTGTACTGAAGAGTATACAACCAGTCCATGAACTCGCTTCTTTAGAAAAGTATTTATAGTTCTTAATGCAAGCACAGAAAATATTAAAAGTTATACAACTGTGATTCCTTTCCAAACAACTTTCTATTGACTTTCCAGTTAAAATTTGGAGGGACATTATTCTTTTTTTTTTTTTTTTTGAGTTGGAGTTTCACTCTGTCGCCCAGACTGGAGTGCAGTGGCCGCTCCCGGCCACCGCAGCCTCGACCTGCTGGGCTCCGGTGATCCTTCCGCCTCAGCCTTCCAAGTAGCTGAAACTACAGGCATGTGCTACCAAACCCGGCTAATTTTTTGATTTATTGTAGAGATGAGGTGTCGCTTGCCCAGGCGGGTCTCGAACCCGCGGGCTCAGGCAATCCACTCACCTCAGCCTCCCAAGGCGCGGGATTACAGGCTGAGCCACCGAGCCCAGCTGGGACATTATTCTTAAAAAGAGGTTCTGAGGCCAGGTGTGTAATCCCTGCACTTCGGGAGGCTAAGATGGGAGGATCGCTTGAGCCCAGGAGTTCGAGACTAGCCTGGGCAACACAGCAAGACCTGTCTCTACAAAATAAAACAAAACAAAAAACAGAGGGGGAGAGAGACTCAAATGCCATTATCTTAAAACACTGATAATTTATTAGATCTAAAATCCAATTCATTTGTACTTTAATATCACACACTACATACTCAAAAATATCCAATCTTTCACAGGACACTGATTAGGAATACTGGACTACCAGGGTCAAATAAGTCATGGAGAACACCCAATTCTGTTGGGGGATCCCAGATCAGGGAGCAGTTTTATAAATAATTTTACCCAAAGACAAGGAAATAAAGTTAAGAAATATAAAATGTTTACAGCAAGTTAAATATATGAGCGTGACTTCAAATTGCCATTTGTTTATGTTTCTTGCTGTAGGATAGTAAAAACTGCCAACACTCTTTCTGCCACCTTCCCCCATCCCCAGCTTATAATCAGTCTCCTTAATTTGATTTCTTCTTCTTCTGGTTGTCCTAAAACATATGTAACCAGCCCATGAGCTCACTTCTTTAAAAAAGTATTTATGAGCCGGGCTCGGTGGCTCAGCCTGTAATCCCGCGCCTTTGGGAAGCTGAGGTGAGCGGATTGTCTGAGCCCGCGGGTTCGAGACCCGCCTGGGCAAGCGAGACCTCATCTCTACAATAAATCAAAAAATGAGCCGGGCGTGGTAGCGCACACCTGTAGTTCCAGCTACTTGGAAGGCTGAGGCGGAAGGATCACTGGAGCCCAGCAGGTCGAGGCTGCGGTGGCCGGGAGTGGCCCCTGCACTCCAGTCTGGGCAACAGAGTGAGACTCCAACTCAAAAAAAAAAGTATTTATGCTTATCAAAAAAAAATTTTTTAGAGGATGGGGTCAATTTCCTGCTTCTTATAAGAGTGTTTCTAGAGCTATTAAAAACTTGCATTTACAAAATAGTTGATGAAACGACTCCTCTGGCTTCTCCAAGAAGGCAATACTGAGATTATCAAGGACACTCATTTTAGGACAATACTCAGATGTGGCATCTCAAGCGGGGACTGGCCTCTTCTGGTTGTGGTGTTCCCATTTTCTGCATGTGAGTCTTCTTTGGTAATTTTCCTCCCCCTTTCCTTTTCTTGGTTTTTATTTTTTTGTTTGTTTGTATGTTTTTAAACTGGTTTCAACATTTGCAGGAGCAGGTTTGGATGCCATCTCACCAATTTCTCCGTTACTGCCTCTTGAGCTGAACTGACTTTTTCTCTGGGCATATTGGCAGAGGCTGTGTGGCCAAGATGGGGAATGCCTGAGTTTCTGTGGGGACAGCACTGCGAGAGCCTTTGCAGAGTTGGGCTGGCTGGACGCTGCAAGTCTCACCAGTGCTGGGTCACCAGGAACTCCATTTGCAAACTTTTTCAAAGCACCAAAGCCTCTTTTGACTCATGAAATCTTGCACAGAATCCTGATACTTAATAGAGACAGAGAAGGAACTGCCCCTGTGGGAATGTACTTCTTTGGCATGCTGATACCCTTGACCTGAAAATCCCACCTCATCATTAAGTGACGCTATCAGATTTTTTTACCTTTGAATCAGAAAAAGGAAAAAAATCCTTTTGGGATTTTCTTTTCATGAAGGAAAATTACCCATCACTTCTCCCAACTCTTGAAGTTGGAGAAAACATGGGAAAGTGGGGATGCTGATGGTAAAGAGTTTGGGAACTAATGCCTCTCATAGTCCTGAGACCCCATAGGTGGGGATCCCTGGGTGGAACACTTCATGGCAGAGGCAGGAATCGAAGTCCGATTAGATAAGAATGCAGGACACCATGGTCCCATGTCGTGCTTGCCTTCTTCAACGGCCAAGGATGAGTTGGAAAGTGAGAGGAGGGAGCGTTCCCTCTCGAGTGAGAATAAGGTCATGATGTAGCCATAATAGACCCTCTCACCTCGATGATCCACTGAATACTAAGCAAGTCCAACAGAAACCACTCACTGAGCCATCCCTATTAGGTGACCCATGACCTTAATGAATGGTCACTAATCTGTGTTCATTGTTTGCCAGCAAGTTAATAAGGCCTTAAGTAATACCAGTGAAGAAAACAATTAGGAAAGTACAGACTAGATGTCCTCATCACTGCAGAGAGCCTAGACTTTTATCTGGCCAATCAGTTCTGGCTCTGTAGTAAAGTGTAGCCTAATATTTTCTTTAATCATGTCAGTCCTCATTTCCTTGGGAACCTCCAAACACTTGACTCATTAATAGGCATTCTTTCCCTTCATTGCTAGTCTTCTATCAGCCACACTCTGGAAAGAAAATGTAAAGTTTTTTTTGAGTTGGAGTCTCACTCCGTCGCCCAAACTGGAGTGCAGTGGCCACTCCCGGCCACCGCAGCTTCGACCTGCTGGGCTCCAGCAATCCTTCCGCCTCAGCCTTCCAAGCAACTGGAACTACAGGCACGCACTACCACGCCCGGCTAATTTTTTGATTTATTGTAGAGACGAGGTCTCGCCAAGTTGCCCAGGCGGGTCTCGAACCTGTGGGCTCAGGCAATTCACTTACCTCGGCCTCCCAAAGCGCGGGATTACAGGCTGAGCCACCAAGCCCAGCTAGAAATAAGTTTTGAGGTTGGGCACCATGCTGTAATTCCAGCCCTTTGGGAGGCCAAAGCAGGGACTGTTTGAGCCCAGGAGTTTGAGACAAGCCTGGGCAACATAGCGAGATCCTGTCTCTGCAAAAAATTAAAAAAATTAGCCAAACAGGGAGGTACGTGCTTGTAACCCCAGCTACCCAGGCTGAGGTTCTGTCACCCAGGCTGGAGTGCAGAGGCATAATCACAGCTCACTAGAGCCTCAACCTCCTGGGCTCAGGGGATTTTTCAACCTCAGTCTCCCAAAATGCTGTGATTAAAGGCATGAGACAACACACTTGGCTGCTTTTTTTAAAAACCTTTTTACCTAGTGCCCTATATATGATATAAAACTGTAGAACTCAAAGGCTAAACCACCTTTCCCATAGATGCAATCAATCTCTTTGTTTAATCATTTGACCAATAGAAGCTACGCACATCTCTTTGGCAGCTGGTACATTTCAGTGTTTATTTATGGATCAAGTTGAAGATGCTTGTATTTGTATACATTTATTTTATGTATTTGTGGAATGTGCACACACACACAAGTTCCTGGTTTTCCTGCCTCAGTCTTTTTTGCTCTTTCTCTCCCCAGTAGACACCCTTCTCTACCCCAGGCTATCCATGTCTTGGGTTCCCCATACAAATTTTCCTCAACAAATCCTACTCTCTAGAATCAGTCACCCTGCACACCTGCCTCGAACTGATTTACTGTGTCATAAAAGAGGCACACAAACTTGGAAATCTCTTTTTTTGTTGTTGAGTTGGAGTCTCACTCCATTGTCCAGGCTGGAGTGCAGTGGCAAACTCACGGCCACCCCAGCGTTGACCTGCTGGGCTCCAGCGATCCTTCCACCTCAGCCTTCCAAGTAGCTTGAAGTACAGGTGCGTGCTACCTCGCCCTGGCTAATTTTTGATTTATTGTAGAGATGAAGTCTGGCCAAGTTGCCCGGGCTGGTCCCAAACCTGTGGGCTCAGGCAATCCATCACCTCGGCCTCCTAAAGTGCTGAGATTACAGGCTGAGCCACTGAGCCTGGCCTGGAAAACCCTTTTTACTTCTACTTTTCATGAAAAGAACATAAGAAATCTAGGCTTGGTAGGGGAAACTGAGTAGCTAAAGCAACAAGTAGAATGCATGGTTTTTCATAATCTACCTGAGTTCCAGCCCGAGTTTTTCTTGAATGAGGATGGAATGCCTGTGTTTATACATTTTTTTTTCTCTTTCTTATATTGCCCAGGCTAGTGTGCAGTGGTGCGATCATAGCTCATTGCAGTTTTGAATTCCTGAGCTCAAGTGATCCTCCCAATTCAGTCTCCAAGGAACTGGGATTACAGGTGTGCTCCATATATCCAACTCTGTATTTATATATGTGTTTGCTGAAGCCATAAGAATCCTATTCATTAACTCACTCATTCTGTCATTCAGGAAGTATTTCCAGAGTCTTATTACATGCCAGACACTGTGTTAGGGGCTGGACTTTCCAATGGGGAAGTCTGTTCTTCAGACCGGTAAGGATTTGGAACCACAAGCAGAGTACAGTGCTTATAGAGCTGATCTTTTTAGAGCATAAGAGGCACCTAATTTCTTAAAATGGAATATCGTTGCTTTTAATTACACCATGCACATGATAAGAGCTTTGTACATATTTTGGGATAAGGGCAATAGGATTGTACATGTTTCTCTAGAATAAATTGGTACAAATTGGATTGTTTTGATTTAAACAAGTCCAGATTATTATTACTTTTTAAATTCAACCGAATCTCTTTGCCAGTTAATTCACCATAATATATCTGTAGTCATTTGTGTATGGGTCTGTTTTTTTCTTGAGGTAACATTCACTGATTTTTAGGCTGCCTCTTTCTCTGTTTGCTCTCCCAGGAGAGAGTACTCTTCTTCCCTTTGTGTATTGCCTTACGGTTTAAATTTTTTTTTTTTTTTTTTTTTTTTTTGAGCTGGAGTCTCACTGTTACCCAGGCTGGAGTGTCACAGCACACTCATGGTCACTCCAGCATCGACCTGCTGGGCTCCAGTGATCCTTCTGCCTCAGCCTTCCAAGTAGCTAGAACTATAGGCGCACACTACCATGCCCGGCTAATTTTTTTTTTTTTAGTTGTAGAGATGAGGTCTTGCCAATTTGCCTGGGCTGGTCTTGAACCCGTGGGCTCAGGCAGTCCACTTGCCTCAGCCTTCCAAAGTGCTGGGATTACAGGCTGAGCCACCAAGCCCGCCCCAGTTTAACATCTTATGGCAGAAGGATCTCGGGCGTCTTTAAGGAAGCACTAGGTAGATGTATGAAGGAAATACGGAATGTCTTTTTTGTGCTATACAATAAGCCATATATTTTGTGCTTCTGATTCTTCCCAGGTTTCCTCAGGAACATTCCCTACCCAGATTATATAGCCTTCACTTTTTTTTTTGGGTTGGAGTCTCACTTGGTCGCCCAGACTGGAGTGCAGGGGCCGCTCCTAGCCACCGCAGCCTCAACCCACTGGGCTCCGGCGATCCTTCCGCCTCAGCCTTCCAAGTAGCTGGAACTACAGGCACGCGCTACCACGCCCGGCTAATTTAGCCTTCACTTTTGATT
The DNA here is from genome assembly GCA_963574415.1 of Tarsius wallacei. NCBI lineage: Eukaryota > Metazoa > Chordata > Mammalia > Primates > Tarsiidae > Tarsius > Tarsius wallacei. Next base: position 9,091 of record CAUYQG010100390.1, on the reverse strand, counting down.
AAAAAAAAAACAAAGATGAATTCCCAAAAAGGCTTGACAAAGGGCATGGGGGAAAAGTTCTCCACTTCCTGTGGCCAGCATTGTGTCCTCAGCTGACAGTTTGCACATCTCCAGCTTTGACTGAACTCATTCAGACTTGTTAGTTCAAACATTTCTGAGACCTGGACTGGGAAGAGGTAAGAGACATGTTAATGAACTCACAGAATTGTGTTTAAATTTCTTCCAGTTAATTCACGACTTTAATCCCATTCATACCTGTAGTGATTCTATTGTGCAATCAGTGCGCAGAGACTCTCTTCCTTTTGTGTTCTTGTTGAATATGGATGACAGATGAAGGTCAGAGCACTGCCCTAAATTAAGATTCCTCCCCTAAAAGAATTCTGGACTCAGAAGGGAAGGATGCGTCTTTATGAGGTGAGGTCACTCAGTTCACTTTTGGCTCAGGGCCAACAAACCCATAGATTAGTGATTCCTGGTCTACAGGACACAGATGCTCTAGGAGATGAGGTGTTTCTTAGCCTGGGCTTGCAAGCACGATCTGTGAACTGCATAAATAATGTTTTACACCTGCACATATTATTTTTCATGCACATGGAGGTATATAATTGTAATTAATAAAATACAAATTTAAATGCATTGCTAAGTTCATGAAAGCTTTTTATGATACTGACACATACATAGTATTTCCTCCATTGGTTGTTGTCAGAGCATAACTTTGCTTATGTGCAGATTAGCAGTTTTTAAAATAAAAAGGTCTTCATGATGTAAAAGTTTGGGGGTCATTGAAAGTGTCAGTGATCTATATTTTACTCATGAATGACTTTCTCCTAGCTCTATAAAATATTGAGGTGTTGATGTCACAAAACTAACATAACTGGAACAAATATGTGAATCCTGCTGTGTACAAGGCATCATCATCATCGTCATTATTATTATTATTATCATTATCATCATCATTATCATTATTATTATAGTTAGAGTTTTATTCTGTCACCTAGGCTGGAGTGCAGTGACACAATCATGGCTCACCTTAGCTTTGACCTCCTGGGCTCAGGTGATCCTTTTGCCTCAGCCTCCTGAGTAGCTGGGACTATAGGTGTGTACCATTATGCCTTGCTAATTTTTTTATTTTTTGTAGAGATGAGGCCTCACTATGTTGCCTAGGCTGGTCTCAAACTCCTGGGCTCAAGCAGTCCTTCCACTTCAGCTTCCCAAAGTATTGGGATTATAGGCATGAGCCACTGCATCCAGCCTAAGGCATGATATTCTTGATTGCATCCTTTCTTAACTCCCTCTGTCTCATGGTATTTACAAATCTAATTGAAGAAATATTATATAAGCACACAAAAAATTAAATAATAGGTTAAGAAAATGCAAGAAGAAAACATAACTATGTGACCAATTACTAAATGCTGTGAACTCAGAGGAAGGGTGCAGGGAGAGAAGGAGAGGGAAAGGAAGGGAAGACAATGAGAGCAAGCAGGGAGGAGAGAGAGAGAGAGTGAGAAGGCTGGGCATTCTGGTGAGACAGAGTATGTCCCCCAGGAGTCTGGACACTAGGACGAGTTTTCATAGGTTCTTATTCTTGGCTCTGCGAATTGCCACCCGAGTGACCATCGTAGATAGCCTGACCCCATGAGCCTTAGTTTTATCATCAATAAAATCAGGATTATAATTATAATACCTCTTACACAGTGTTATTGTGAAGATAATTATGACAGTCTATTAAATGCTTTGTACCATACTTAGTACTACAGAGTATGTGCAAACTAAATAGTAGCTATTATTTATTCTGTTAAATTATAAATTCCTCCAGGATGGAAAGCATGACTTATTTTTGCTTCCCCAGAATCTAGCACAATGCCTTGTTCATGACCGGCACTGGAAAAGAGAGGGAGAGAGAGAGAGAGAGAGAAACTTGCTGAATGAATGAGTAGAAGGATAAATGGGTAGATGGTGGGATGAATTTTTCCAAAATAAACCACTGGCTTTGGTGACCTGGGAGGGTCTCATGGAGAACCTAACTGCAGGTGACACTAACATGCCAGGAGAAGGAAGGGGGGCACTGCAATGGGAGATGGAAATGAACCAAAGTACAGAGATAGGAAAGTGCCATATGTAGAGAGTAGACTGGGATTCAGCTGTGGAGAGCTTTGTGTGCCAGGTTGGGGAGTGTGGGTCTTATCTGTTGACAGTGGCTAGTCAATGAAGATTTCTGAGGAGGAACATGACATGAGGAGAGAACTTTTCAGAAAGTTAGTCTGGTGCTGGTATGAGGTACATAGTGTGGAAAGGAAGGGGGCCGTGCATTCTAAGTGTGAAGTGGTCAAGTCCCGGACCAGGATAACAACTATGGGAATTAAGGAGAGGGCAGGGGCCCCACGTCTCCTCTATTCTCTCTCTTCATTCCTTCTTAATGCGGACTCTTAAACCATTTACCAATGTGCATATGGACTCTTGAAATACAAGATGACATCTCTGAAAATCATTGTAGGTGAATACTGAGTTGGAGAAGAGACAAACTTAAACTGGGGAGATGGACTGATGAGGAATGTGGAGCATGTGGCATGAACTGAGAGTCAAGCAGTAAAGGTGATTTGAGGATCAGGCTTTTTTTTTTCCTTTCCTTTTTGTTTATCTTTCTTGGGAAGATAAATAGTGATTAGAGATAGGATGGGTAGTGGATAGGGAATAGTCTGTAAAATGTGGAATTGAACTGAAGTGGCTCAAATGCCAATGAGAGAGACTCATTTGCATGGATGAAGGGGAACCAGGAGTCCAACTGTAGTGCTCGGGCTGACTGAGAGGAGATGGAGAGCAAATGCCAGATGGAGCTGCCTGTGGTGAGGATGGGGGCACAGTTGAAGCCTGGTGGAATGGAGTGCAGACTTGACCACTCCCCTTTCCCTGCTGGGCAGACACTGAGGCGTGTCACTTGCTTTCCTCTCCACTGTCCATGGGGACATCCCTTCCTCCCTCTACTTTCCACGGAAGACCTGTCCTTTCCCCTCCACTCTCCATAGGGACCTCCCTTCTCCCTCCACGCTCCGTGAAGACCTCCCTTCTCCCTCTATTTTCCAGGAAGACCTCTCTTTTCCCCTCTTCACTTTCCATGGAGGTCTCCCCTTTCCTTCCTCATTTTCCATGGAAACGTCCCTTTCCTCCTTCACTTTTCACGGAGGCTCCTTCTTCCCCCTCCCTCTCCACGAAGATCTCCCTTCCCTGTCCACTTTCCAAGTGAAACTCACTTCCCTCCTTCATTTCCCATGAAGACCTCCCCATCCCTCCACATTCCATGGACACCTCCCTTGCCCCTTCACTTTCCAGGAGGACATTATTTGCCCTCCACTTTCCATGGAGACCTCTCCTTCCTCCTTTTACTTTCTGTGGAGACCTCCTCTGCCTCCTCCACTTTCCATGGAGACAACCCCTTCCCCCTCCATTTTCCATGGAGAGCTATCCTTTATCCCTCCACTATTCATGAGATCTCTCCTTCCCTCCTCCGCTTTTCCCAGAGGCCTCCTTCCCTGCTACTTTCCATGGAGACCTCCCTCCCCCTCTACTTTCGAAACTTCCTTTTCTCCCTTCCACTTTCCATGGAGACATCCTCTTCCCCTTCTGTTTTCCATGGCAGCCTCCCCCCCGCCCCACTACTCATGGAGACCTCCCCCTTTCCCCTTCACTTTTCATGGAGACTTCCTCTCCTCCTTCACTTCCTGTGGGAACCTTTTCTTCCCACCTCTACTTTCCATGGAGACCTCTTCTTCCCCTCTCCATTTTTACTTGACAAGGACGACACAGGGGAGCCTGGGTGGTGAAGCTAGAGAGGCTGCCCACTTTTGTTACATTTCCCTGAAGAAAGTTATTTTTTCCTAGATAAAGGGATAATTTTTTAAAAAATAGATTCAAAAAAAGAAAGAAAGAAAAAGGAAAAATAAGGACTCTCTGTTACTCTTAGGGAGAATCCAGTCATTCATTTACATTACTATGTTTATTGAATTGAAACAATAGCTACTTTATTTTTCTTCTGATAGCCACTGTGTCCATTGACTACTTGTTTTGCTTTTCTGTTGACTACACAACGTCCTTTCTCTGTGAGTTTGTGTGAGCACTACAGAAGAGGTAAGAACACTCCACTCAGTATTAGGGCTAGGTATTCTCTAGGGTTTTAAAAATTCTTTGGGGAATTAAATACATCCGAGAAGACTGGGAAAAATCATATGTAGTATTTTCCTAAAGAAGTTTACAAATGGTAAGATGTAACCCAGAACTAGAACGTTAGCATAAATTTGATCTAAAATCTTGGTTAGAGATGTAACAAACTATTGGAGAATCTGTACAAAAATCTGAAAACCCAGTGGCCTTTCAGATTTCTCATACACAACTGGTGTGAAAGTACAACTTGAGACAATAGTTTGGCCTTTTTTTTGTGAAACTGAAAATTCACATACCTCATGGCCCAGCCATTCCACCCTTGGGTATACCTGTAAGGAGAACCAAGAGACATATATCTAAGGGTATTCAGAGCAGACGTGTTTGTATTACCAAAAATGTATAAATGAACCAAATATCCATCAACAGTAGAAAGGATAAATTCATTGCAACATATCAGTACAACAGAAAATTGTTAAACCAACTAAGTGGTAGATGAACTATAGCAACGTGCAACAAAATGAACAAATCTTAAAAATATAATGAGTGAGTGGGAAAGTTAAGTCCAAAAAGTTATATGCCACATTGAGCTCCTTTTACCATGTTAAAAACAACTAAAACTGACTGGGTGTGGTAGCTCACACCTATAATTCCAGCATTTAGGGAGGCTGGGACAGGAAGCTTGCTTGAGCCCAGGAGGGTTCAAGATCAGGTTAGACTACAGATGAGACCTCATCTCTACAAAAAGTCAAAAAACTAGCTTGATGTTGTGGTGCACACCTGTAGTCCCAGTTGAGGTAGAAGGATTGCCTAAGCCAAGGAGGCCGAGGCTGTGGTAAACTGACATTGAGTCTCTGCACTCCAGCCTGAGCAACAGAGCGAGACTCTGACTCAAAAACAAAACAAAGCCGGGCTCGGTGGCTCAGCCTGTAATCCCGCGCTTTGGGAGGCTGAGGTGAGTGGACTGCCTGAGCCCGCAGGTTCGAGACCTGCCTGGGCAACTTGGCGAGACCTCATCTCTACAATAAATTTTTAAAAAATCAGCTGGGCATGGTAGCGCATGCCTGTGATTCTGGCTACTCGGAAGGCTGAGGCGGAAGGATCGCCGGAGCCCAGCAGGTCGAGGCTGCGGTGGCCAGGAGCGGCCACTGCACTCCAGTCTGGGTGACAGAGTGAGACACCAACTCAAAAAAACAAAACAAAACAAAACAAAAAACGAACTCAAACTTAAGCCAGACAACAAACATTTCCAGAATTAGGTGTATGTGTGATAAAGCGATATATGGCACACATATACCAGGAAATGAATGGTAAATTGCAAACTCAACATTCAGGATGGTTAGTTCAAGTGGGCAGATGTAAGTTACACTCATTCTGAGTGTTGGATTGGTGGAAGCTCTGTATATTGTTTTACAAATAGGATGATGAGAGCATGCAGGGACCAAAGATGAGTGTGTGCCATGAGCCATGATGTATGATTAATTCAATTCTGCACATCTGGGCGGGGTGGGGGCTGGTGGGAAGCTGTCCCAGGTCTTGCAGGACACAGACAGACCTGATAGCTTTTCAGACAGAAGTGCAGGCTGAGCAGACAGAGGAATGGAGGAGATATATTATTAGCGTTTATCATCCAGTGCCCAGTGGGATAATCAGTGCTGTGAAGGACAGCACTCCTGCCCTGGGGAGTTTCCAGCCCGTTCCAGACAAACAAAACAACAAGAAAGACATTGAATTGGAGTTAAAGACTGCAGTTGTGAAGTCCTGTTTTTACTGTATTTTTATGACTACAAAATTATTGTAACGCAAATGTTTTTATTTTACTTTTCTGACAGTAAAATTATTGTAAAGACATGTTTGGAAAATACAGAAAAGTATGAAGAAGAAAATCTATTCACTATTTTAAAACCCAGAGATCATCACTGCTAACCTTTTGGTGTGTTTGTATCCTGCGGACTACGGTTAGGTAAGAACCGGCAACTAACCCCATTGTATATTTTCTGACCAAGGCAAACTAGCAAAATGGTTCAGCACTTAGTTCTTTTGGAGTGAGAAGAGTAGAATTTGAATTGCTAGTTTGCACTTAGGGATGCATTCCCTAGACAAGTCACTCGCCTCCCCCTATGCCTCAGCCGGGTCATAATGATCTGGGTTTGTTTTGAGGATTAACCAGATGAAATGTGGAACAATTAGCCATTACAGTGTCTGAGACACAGTCAACCTTCAATGAGCGTTGTGATTTATTATTAAGATGATGTGCCTGGTCGGCAGAGATGCTCATTTAGTATGAAGATGGGAAACTTGGAAAAACACCCAAACAGTAGCAGGGATTCCACGGTTTTGAAAGTGGAAAGGGCTGCATTATTTTTTATCTGAAGACAACCTGGTGGGTGACTTCCAGTCTATGAAGACGGAAGGCTGCCTTGGAGGATGTGAGAGTTCAGGAAAATAAGCTTAATTAAGCCTGCCCTTTCAGCATAATCGGACGTGTATTTATTCTCCTCCAGTGAGAAAACATGTCTCCAACATGGGAAGAGGACTGGGCAGTGGGGGAAGTGACAGGGAACGAGCAGCTTCATCTTTCCAGGCTTCGTCCTGGCCCCAGCAATGCTCTGAGAACAATAATATGCTCTATTTCTCCTTCACTGGGGACTGAACCCCCAGATCTATTTTCTAAAAATTATGGCACATCTTAACTACCGAAGTTTTATAAAAGGCACAAAGAACAGAGAAACTTTGACTTCTCAACGGCCACTCTGCAATAGAAGATAATGGAGCGATGTGTTCAACAGTCTGAGGGACCATTACTTCCAAACTAGAATTTGATATCTGGCCAGATGATCAAATAGGTGTGTAGTCGAATAAGGGCATTTTCAGACACACATGTTTTCAAAAAATTTACCTCCTGTGAGGATTGCTTGAGCCTAGGAGTTTAAGACCAGCCTAGGCACCATAGTGAGACCTTGTCTACAAAAATAAAAAAATTAGCTGGGTATGGTGGTGTGTGCCTATAGTCCCAGCTACTTGGGAGGCTGAGGTGGAAAGATGGCGTGAACCTAGAAGGTTGAGGCTGCAGTGAACCCTGATAGTGCCACTGCACTCCACCCTGGGTGACAGAAGGAGACCCTGACTCTAAATAAATACATTTAAAAAAATAAAATAAAATTTACCGCCCATGTCCTCTTTCTCAGTAAAGCTGGTAGAATATGTGTGCCACCAAGGTGTAGAAGTAAATCAAGTAGGTGAAAGGATCAGACGCCCCAAACAGAGGTTCAAACCAACACACATCCAATGAGGATAATGGTGAGAGGAGATACCACCTCTACAGCTGAGAAGTGGTCTGGAGAGCCATTGGCTCAGATTAAAGCAAGTCAGAAGATTCCGGGAAAAGTGTCATCAAGCAATGGAATTAATAGAATAGCTGATGCAAGCAGGGCTCGGTGGCTCAGCCTGTAATCCCGCGCCTTGGGAGGCTGAGGTGAGTGGATTGCCTGAGCCCGCGGGTTCGAGACCCGCCTGGGCAACTTGGCGAGACCTCAATCTCTACAATAAATCAAAAAATTAGCCGGGCATGGTAGTGTGCGCCTGTAAGCTACTTGGAAGGCTGAAGCAGAAGGATCGCCGGAGCCCAGCAGGTCGAGGCTGTGGTGGCCGGGAGCAGCCACTGCACTCCAGTCTGGGCAACAGAGTGAGACTCCAACTCAAAAAAAAAAAAAAAAAGAATAGCTGATGTAAATGTTTGTATTGAGAAATAGTTATTAAACTAGGGGAGAGTGTGGGAATAAATTAATAATAACAACAGCTAAGCAAACGGGAAAAACTCTGGGGTGTGAGGAAGCAGTAAAGGAAAGGAAAAGTTTACTATAATTTTACTCCTTAAAAACAGCACAGGAGTGCTTTTTACATTAACCAAAATGTGGAGGCAAAGCAAATATCCATCACCTGATGAATGGACAAACAAAACATGGTGTGTTCATACAATGAAATATTATTCAGCCTTAAAAAGGAAGAAAATTCTAGGCTGGATGTGGTGATTCATGCCTGTAATTCCAGCACTTTGAGAGGCTGAGGCAGGAAGATCGCTTGAGGCCAGGAGTTTGAGACCAACCTGGGCAACATAGGGAGACCTTGTCCCTACAGAAAAATTTAAAAAACTTAGCAGGTGTGGTGATGCAAGCTTATAGCCGCAGCTACTTAGGAGATTCACCTGAGCCCAGGAGGTTGCGGCTGCGGTGAGCTGTGATTGTAACCTGTCTCAAAAAAAAAAAAAAAAAAGGAAAATTCGGACACATGCTACAACATAGATGAATCTTGAGGACATCATGCTCAGTGAAATAAGCCAGTCATAAAAGGAGAAATGCTGTATGCTTCCACTTATGTGAGGTTGCTGGAGTAATCAGACTCATAGAGACAGAAAGTAGAATGGTGGTTGCTAGAGTCTGCAGGAAGTGTGGAATGAAAATTGTTGTTTGATGGGGACAGAGTTTTTTGTTTGAGATGATGAAAAAGTTCTGGAGATGTATGATGGTGATGGTTGCACAACAATGTGAATGAACTTAATACTACTGAATTGCACACTTTAAGATGATCAAAAGGGTAAATTTTACGTATATTTTACCACAATAAAAAAATCTTTAAAAAACACTGTTATTTAGAAATGAATGAAATTATTATTTTTCTAATAGTGATAAACATCAAACTTTTAAGACTCAGGTGTTAGGACTCTCACTAAAACCTGGGTGTAAAAATTATCCTTGTCTTGCAAAGTTATAACTTTAATTTAAAAATCTCTAATTAAGCCGGGCTCGGTGGCTCAGCCTGTAATCCCGCGCCTTGGGAGGCTGAGGTGAGTGGATTGCCTGAGCCTGTGGGTTCGAGACCCGCCTGGGCAGGCGAAACCTCATCTCTACAATAAATCAAAAAAAAATTAGCCGGGCGTGGT
>CAUYQG010100389.1:0-13444 GCA_963574415.1 Tarsius wallacei | reverse complement strand
CCTCATCTCTACAATAAATCAAAAAATTAGCCGGGCGTGGTAGCGCGCGCCTGTAGTTCCAGCTACTTGGAAGGCTGAGGCGGAAGGATCGCCGGAGCCCAGCAGGTCGAGGCTGCAGTGGCCGGGAGCGGCCACTGCACTCTAGTCTGGGCGACAGAGTGACACTCCAACTCAAAAAAAAAAAAGAATCTGTTGTAATTAGAACAGCATGAATATTGTCTATAGTACCTCTGGTTAGCCACAGAAAATCCAGAAAACTCTAACTTAAGGTTGATAAAACATTGGCAAGAAGAAACACTCAGATAAACTTAAGTTGGTTTTTTTTTGTTTGTTTGCTTTTTAACTCAATTGAACTTGTTTCTTTTCTAAACTGGATATAGTATGTGTCTCTGATGATTGCTGTGAAGATTACCTAAGAAAATGGGTGGAAAATGCCCATTCTTTTAGTCCTCAATATCTATCTTATTTTATGGAGAATTTTGTGTCTAGCCATAGTGAAGCTAAGATAAACATTAAAAGAGAAAAACTTGCAAAAACTCTGATATTCACAGTGCTCTACTTTCTCAGCCATGTACCAGGCAATTGTGCTGGTCACATTGGAGCATGACTAATGGCATAAGTGGCATTTGATTGTTTATCAGTTGATACCGGCAGAACATTGAATTGATTAAATGGTACAACTGAAAAATTGAATTTAGACAGACGTCCTGGCACAGCACCTATTCTACATATATTCCATCTGTGTGTAGTGATTTTCTGCTGTTCATTCCATCTGATATAGTCTATGTTTGGATAATTCCAGCAAAAGAAAGAAATTTGCTGAAATATCAGCAATAAGAAGTGAATAAAGAACAACCAGTGAATGAAGAAACAAACCAGTCTTGCAAAGGAAAAAGAGAGGCTAAGAGTCTATTTATCTCACAGAAAGAGGATACTCTCCTTCTCTTTCCTTCACAGCAGGAGCTGATGGAGCAATTTCTTGTGGTTGAGAGAACAGAGTTTGCAGCAGGCAGCACAAATCTACCTACTCTCTTACTCTCCCACAGCCTGTTTCCCTCTCCCTAGGGCCGTTCCAGTAGCCCGAGGTCACTTTCCCAACACATCTTAGTGTTTCTGAATCTTACAAAATAAACTTTTGTGCCCTTTTCATAAATGTAAAACATCTAATCAATCCCTGGAGATTGTGGTACACTGAAATAGACTTTATCTTCTTTTTATCCTCACTAAAAAGAGTTTACTAAGCTCTACTTTGGGACATTTATACCGTGGAGGGTATATATAGGATTCTTTTTGCATTTTAAAAATATTCAATTTTATTTTTAAATGAGTAGGCTTTTAAAAACTATATAAATTCCTACCTTTGCAAATCTCCCTTGAGTCACTGAACTAAAACGACTAAAGTGGGATTTTGATTTGTGCCCTTCTGAGCCTGGCATGAAGTTGAATAACAAAAATAATCATGGAAGCACAGCATTTCCTGTGCTCCTGTTACAAAAACAATACTGGGCACCAAGCAAGTACTGTACTCATGCTCTAGAGAGGAGGTCAGCCAGTTGGAAAATAAGGAAGCAACAGTAAATGCAGCAGTGACCCCAGCTCGTTTCATGGTCTTCAGTGGACAGGAGACATTGTGTTGAGCACTGTACATAAGCTATTTCTCACACATATCTTATGAGGTTCCTGATGAGGAAACTGTGACTTAGAACTGATGAAGGTCTTTCCCAAAACCACACAGCTAGTAAAAGCCCACGTGTAATTCTAGAGTCAGACTTCTTAGATGAAGAAGTATTCTGCTGGGGTATGAAAAAATATCATCGCTGAGAGGAAAAGCAAAGCTTCCCAGAGACATGAAGTAAATGTTTATGTACACACGTGTACACACACACACACACACACACACACAAACACATACCTGCTAAAAACTTTCCCAAAGCAGTATTTGAAAAACACTGTGAAATGCAGTTTAAACAAGCTCACAAGGTAGAGTTAGATTTGGCTGTGGACGTTTTCTAAAAGCAGATGAGTTTGGGACTGGGCTCTGAACTTGAGGCAGAGCATGGGCTAGTGGAGATCTGAAGCTGAATGTACAATTTTGAGAGGGAGAATAGCTGGGTTGAGGCAGTGGTAGGAATGGACAGATTCTGCTGGAAAATAGCTGTGCACAAAGGAAGCAGAGGTTTCAGGTGGGAAAGAATGAATGACAGCAGTGATTTGGATTCCTGAGTCTGTTGGTAGGATAAACAAAGTCAGGACAAATCTCTAGCACTTGATAAGATACTCATCAGAGAGCTACTGCAGCTTCCCAATTAAAGGAATTCTATGGTAATTGTTTCTGGAAGATTATTCTAGTAGCTGTTTATTGGACTGGTTGCAGAGAAAAACTGAAGAGGAATAGTAGTCTGAGATAATAGAAGCTTGAACCAGGTGGTAGTCACGAAAGAGGAAAGGAAATAGCTTTTTTTTTCTTTCTTTCTTTCCTTCCTTCCTTTTTTTTTTTTTAAATGACCAATACCTGAAGGCATGACTTCAGGGATCTCTGCAATTTCAAGGGAGCAATCACAGCTAGATATCCTTGAGTTGGAGCCTTGTCTACTAGAGACGATTTTAAAGCAGAGTGTGGGCTGTCTGGATGCAAAAATAGGAATTTCAATCTCCTCTTGTCATTCAAGTTGTTCTCTCCATTTTATTTTGCTTGGTGCCCCTAATGATCAAAAGACACAGGGTCCCAGGATCAAAGATAAAACATCCAGTTAAAGCTGCCAACATCACCCAGAGGGCTGGAATTCTCTGCATAACTTGACTGAGGGTTCTCAAATGCCTGTCTTCTAGACTCCCAGCCTCATCTACTGCACCCTCCCCCTCAAAGCCCCTGAGCAGGAGCACTTACCGCAAGCATCCACTTTGGGAGGAAGCGCTCTCCACGTAGTGTTTCAGAGCAAGTTGGAATTCTTCCAAATCCTCTTCTATCACAGACATCTGACGCTGTACCAGCATGATGTGCTGCCAAGGAAAGGGCAAAGGTTACTGTCTTGGCAGTCTCACAGCCAGGTTTAAGCTGACTCCTACTGCCCATCCCATTGTTCCGCTTCACAAAGCCCATGATTGTCACCCAAAAATGTGACCAAGGAAGGCCATGACTATTCCAAGTATAAAACTGTATAAAGGCTATAATATAAGCAGGATATTCTCCTTGCCTCTAGTAACAGAAGCTAAACAAAATGTCCTTTATGATGACGTGTTTCCCTTTTAAAAGCAGTGATTCTCAATTAGAATCACTGGGGACATTTTAAAATTACCTTTATATTTATATCAGAATCTCTGGGAGTGGGGCCCAGGCACTGATATTTTTTAAAAAACCTCCCTAAGTATCTCAAATGTGCAGTCAAGGCTGCAATCACTGCCCTAGAGTTATTTACCAAATTTTGAAGAGAATTCCTATTGCACACTGCACACCTCCAGCTTCTACTGGGCTATTTAGTGATATTAGACAGATGTGACAATTATTACAAACAACCACATTCCCAAAAATATGTTTGCTGATGCATTTCCAATGAACTATTACAGGGTTCTCAGGCATATTTACCACTTACAACAATCCCTGTTCAAAAGGTCATGGCATTAGATGGGTGCCTATGTTTAATCACACTGGGTTGGATGACAACTGTTTCTCATAGCAAATTCTATTAGCATTATAGCAATTGCAGTTTGAAGACCTTAAGATCTGCCTTTGGGCTTCTCATGAAATTTAGATCTCACCATTAAACTTTTCCTCTTCTTTACTGGATTAAAAAAAAATGTGGTATATATACACAATGGAATATTACACAGCCATAAAGAAGGACAAAGTTACAAACTTTGCAGCAAATTGGATGGACTTAGAATCTATAATACTGAGTGATCTATCACAGAAACAAAGAACTGAGTACCACATATTCTCACTCATAAGTGGGCCCTGAACAATTATAATACTTTAAGAAAGGTATTGGCAGTAGTGGGACACTGCCCGGAGGGAGGGGGCACCTCATCAATAAAGGTATCTGATTTCAAACCAGGTGAAGTGGCGACCAAAGAGAGGCCTAAACTTTACCTACACAATGACCATTTGTATACCTAACCCTGAATTGTATCCCACAACTTTAAAATTAAAATTAATGAATTAATCTAAAAAAAAAACAACTTTTCTTCTTCTTTAAGGATCGGGAGTAAAATTATAAAAGGGAAAATAAAAGTAAGGATTGGTGTGAATCATAAAAGTACAAAAAACCAAACCAAACTAAACCAAAACAAAAACCACCAAAAACCCAAACAACAAAACACAAAATGTAAAGATGATCTAGAAAAATAACTTGCACATTATTAACAGCTATGTATCTTAAAAGAACTAGAATTAAACCCTGGTCTACTGTCTCCTATTCCAATGAGTTTCACCCTTCATGTTAAGAGCTACTATCTGTTGAGCACCATTTTTATTGTAGACACTATGTTAGGCATCCAGTATATTTCATAAACACTCCTACTTTGTGTCAAGTGAGGACTAGGTGCTGGATTCTAGGCACAGAGTGATGGATTAAGATAGAACACTCATCTTCATAGGGCTTATAGTAATGAAATGAAGCTTAAAAACAATCCTGAGTAATAGCATTAGATATGGTTGGTTACTGGCACATGAAAATGACTAAATGTAAATTGATTAAAAATCAACTAAATTTCTGAGGAAAATATTGCCAAAAAAAATCTTGATCCCAGTCTTAAAATCCTTCTACTGTTTAAGCTTTAAAATAATATTTGGGTCTACAAACTTATATGAGAAAGAAACAGACTATGGATAGTGCAAAGCTTCCGAGGAGGGCAATTCTCCTCAGTGGTCTGTTCCAGATGTGATCATGGAGGATAATGGGCCAAGAAGCATCTTTCATAGGAGCAATGGACTGCAGAATTTCTCACAGAATACAGATCTAATGTCTCATCGCAGAACTCTGTTGAAAAGTACCTTCCCAGTATAAATTCATCATTGGGATCAACCAGTGAATACAATGTGTTTCCCTTTTCTGAATGGCAGTTTTTGTAGCATTTATCCTGACTCAGTTTTATCATTGTATAGGAAGATAACTTATCTCACCCTTCATAAGTTTGTCAGACTTCAAGGGACTATATTCTGAACTCAGAGAGAAGACTGAACATCATCCAGAGATCCTACATTTTTGAGCTAGAAGACTCACTGGAGGGAAGTTTGGGTTATCTCCCTTGTGGAGGTATCTGTGTGTGTGGTCTACATGTGGAAAGAAGGATGCAAATGAATATTTGACCACCAGAAGGTGGACTGTGGCAGAAACTCCAAGTCATTCACTCCTCTTCTTTCTAGGTACATAGACTCTGCATTCAATTCTCTCTTGCAGTCAGGTATGACCAATTGATGAGTTCTCACCAACAGTTTATGAGCAGAAGTACTGTTGCCACTTTTCAGCCAAGACTTTTGAAATACTTATAAGCCTCCTTCACATTCTCTTTCTCTTTTCTGTTGGTAGGATGAAGATCTCCTTTGAGGAATAGCAGAACCACAAATGAAAGGACCTTGTTCCCCTAAATCAGGGGTACCCAACCCCTCCCTGTCTGCGCCGCACAAGAGGAGGTGAGTGGCAGGCAAGGGAGCAAAACTTCATCTGTATTTACAGCCTCTCCCCATCACTCCCATTACTGCCTGAGCTTTGTCTTCTGTCAGATCAGCAGCAACATCAGGAGCATGAACCCTATTGTGAACTGTGTGTGCGTGGGATCTATGTTGTGTGCTCCTTGTAAAAGTCTAATGCCTGATGATCTGAGGTGGAGCTGAGCCAGTAATGCCAGTGCTGGGGAGCAGCTGCAAATACAGATTAGCATTAGTGGTGAGGTTTGATTGCACAGAGACCATAATAAATCAATTGCTTGCTGACTCATATCAAAGCCCTATCAGTGAGTTTCAAGTGAGTTGATGTACTTCAATTGTACAGCTGCATCTGGTAGCAGGCTTTAAGTCAGAATCCAACATTTATCTTAGTCCGTGTGTGGCTCACCCATTATATATTTACCACTTTCGTCCGCACCTCTTACTCGCATTGCATACTTGTCTCAGTCGCAGTTTGGGTAAGCCCACAAGCTAACCCTAACCAAAATGAGTAAAAAACAAATGTCACTGGAGGACTTCTTTGAAAAGGAGGAAAGACCCAATGATAAGATAGCAGAAGACTCTAAGACTGCCAACAAAATAGAAAGCTGCATTTAAAAGAAAATACCAAGAGACCTACTTAAATTAAGGGTTCATTGTAACAGGTGATTCACATTCTCCAAGCCTGCTTTGCACAATATGTGGCAACCAGCTATCCAACAAAGTCATGAAATCTTCAAAACTGCTTCGCCACATGGAAACCAAGCACCCTGTACTAAAAAACAAGGCTTTGGAGTTAAACAAAAATCAAAACCAAAATATCACTTCAAATATATCTGCACTGACAGCATCATTCTCAGTGGCTAACCACATTGCTAAAGCTAAGAAGCCCTTTATTATTGGTGAAGAGTTGTTCCTGCCTGCTGCCAAGGACATTTGTTGTGAATTTTTAGGAGAGGCTGCAGTTCAAAAAGTAGCACGTGTTCCTCTTTCAGCAAGCACCATAACAAGATAAATTGAGATAGCAGAGGATCTTGAGGCACAATTATTAGAGAGGATTAATGAGTCATGTACACAATCTGGGTTTATGAGTCTACTGATGTTGACAACAAGGCAACAATGCTTGTTTTTGTGTGATATATTTTCAGCGGGATGTGCATGAGGATATGTTATGTGCACTTTTGTTGCCAACCAATTCCACAGGTACAGAACTATTCAAGTGTTTGAATGATTACATATCAGGAAAACTGAATTAGTCAACTTGTGGCAGTATACACATGGATGGAGCGGCTGCCATGACTAGATAGTTTTCTGGTTTCACTACTTGGGTCAAAGAAGTCACTTCCGAATGTGAGTCTACACACTGTGTCATCCATAAAGAAGTGCTGGCTAGCCGAAAAATGTTACCTGAACTTAACAACGTTTTGAAGGATGTGATTAAAATTAGCAACCACATTAAAGTACATGTCCTTGCTGCATATCTGTTTGAATAGCTCTGTAAGGAGATGGATCCAGAGCACACAAGTCTTCTCTTATACACAGAAGTGAGATGGCTTTCTAAAGTTAAATTACTGGCCAGAGTTTTTGAGTTAACAAGAGCCAATCCAGAGATTTCTTTTAGAAAAACAGTCACCACTGGCAGCACATTTCAGTGACACAGAATGGATCGCAAAACTTGCTTACTTGTGTGACATATTCAACCTGCTCAATGAACTCAATCTGTCACTTCAGGCGAGAGCGACAACTGTGTTTAAGTCATCTGATGAAGTCTGCTACATTCAAAGCCAAACTGGAATTATGGGGGGAATGAGTGAACATTGAGATTTTTGACGTGTTTCAAACGTTAGCAGAGATTTTGAAAGAGATGGAGCCAGGGCCTTCTTTCTCCCATCATCACCTATCTCGGCTTTCAAAAGAGTTTGAGCATTACTTCCCAACCACAAAAGACTTCTGAACTGGGAAGGAATGGATCTGCGACCCATTTGTGAATAAGCCAGGCAAATTGACTTTGTCGGTGCTAGAAGAGGATCAACTCCTTGAGATCACAAATGACGGTGGCCTTAGACGTATGTTTGAGACATCTTCACATCTCCATATGTTCTGGATTAAAATCAAGGTGGAATATACTGAGATTGCTGCAAAATGCATCGAAAAGCCTGCTTCCATTTCCAATATCCTATTTCTGTGAAGCAGGGTTTTCTGCAGTGACAGCAATCAAAACAAGATTATGGAGTAGACTGGACATAAGCAACACACTTCAGGTGTCACTGTCTCATCACCCCAGATGGGATAATCTAGTTGCAGATAAACAAGCTCAGGTCTCCAACTGATTCTGCAGTACAGTAAGTAGTATGATTATTTCATTATATATTACAATGTAATAACAATAGAACTTAAGTATATAACAGATGTAATGTGCTTGAATCATCCCGAAATCACCATCCCCCACCCTTCATTCCATGGAAAAATTGTCTTCCATGAAAGTGGTCCCTGATGCCAAAAAGGTTGGAGACTGCTGTCCTAAATCATTATGTGGACTGTTTACTAGGCAAGAAACAAACTTTAATTGAACTGGAATCATTCTGTACTTTGGATATATTTGTTTTATTTTCATAGTGTAGCCACCTTAATAAGCTCAACAATTTTCATTGAGCTTTGTTTTATAATTTCTCAGCATCAGGGATCAAGAATCAGTAAATGCAAGCCTGTATCTGTTTCCTAAGGTTTTGTATCCCCCATACGATATTTCAAGTCAGGCACTTGTTTTCTTAAAGACTGGTCAAGTGAAGACCAGTGGGAGTGGAGAAGAAACAAAGTCTGTAACTTGTTGTGATCGATTACTTGCAAACTCCACTGTACTTGGACCAGCCAAGGCACATGGTTTTAATATTAATAGCTATGTAGAGTTCAAGTTAATTTCTACCAAAATAATGGTGGACATGTCCTTTTCACAGAAACCTGCAGGCACTTCTTGGTCAGGTATTTGTGATTAACAATGACTCAGATGACTCTCATAGGCTTTCCTAATGAGATATATACATATATATTCACTGATTCCATTATAGTTCTTTTAATCTGAAGGTAATTCTTATGTGATCAAGTAGGATGGATTGCAAAAACAACCAGAATCCTCCACTAATCCCTGACTCTAACCCTTTGAAATGTGACTTTTCAGCTCCTCCCATCAAGACATGGATGCTGTTTTTTCTCCCCTTGGATCTGGGTTGGCCTTCTAACTTGTTTTGGCCAATAAATATGGCAAAACTGACAGTGTGTCAGTGTCAGGTTTAGATACTAAGAGGCCTGCAAGTTTCCACTCTTTCTCTTGGATCCCTGTGACTGTCATGTGAACAAGACTTGCTATAGCAGGGGCCAGCAAACTTTTATCTGTACATGGACAGATAGTAAATATTTTGGGCATTGTGTTTCACACAGTTCCTGTTGTAACTACTCAACTCTGCTATTGTGGTGTGAAAATAGCCATAGACAATACATAAACAAATGAGTGTGGCTGTGTTCCAATAAAACTTCCTGTTAAAAAAAGATAGTAGGCTGTAGTTTGCCAATCCCTGTATTAGAGGATTACAGACTACACAGAGCGGAACTGAGCCCCTAAACATATGAGAAAGCCTAACCAAGATTAGCGAAACTGATGTGCAGCTAATGATAGATACCTCAAGGAGGCCATCCAAGACCGTAGAACTATCTATCCCATTGATTCCAGCCTAAATTGCCTACCTGCAAAATTGTGGTTTTGTTTTAAGTCCACTGGATTTTGAGGGTGGTTTTTTATGTAGCAAGAGCTAACTTCATTTATTTATATGCATTGATAAGAGTATGATTTGGAAAAATTAAATCTTGGCTCCCAGCTTTTACTTTGCAACCCAAATCAACCCTATCTTTTCCCTCTTTTCCTAAGATAGTTACATAAAAAATTCATTTACAAGGCTCAGATAATCTCCCTAAGTTAAATAACTATTCTGACAAATGGAGATTTTTGAATCATGGGTAATTTAAAGTAGACTTTCCAAAGAAAACACTTAAATTGTCTATGCTGGTCAGGACAAGGTAAGTGGAATATGGAGTAGGGGAAAGGTGAGGAAGGAGTCCTACTATCTAGTTAATTTTCTACATGTTTCATGTCAAATCTACAACCTTAAAACATACTGAAATGTGGGATCCCAAGGTGCAAATAGTGCAGAAAATCCTTTCATGGTGGGATATTCTTTCATGGTGCTACATCTTTGTATCTCTGCTACAGAAGGGGTAGTATAGCCTTTATCATTCACCGTATAGAAATTTTACTACCATGGAACTATGGTGAAATATTTAGAATTTCTGGAACTGAAAAGTGCTGTGTGTGTATGAAGAGTCAGTCTGAATTTGCAGAATGGTATTTGCCAGTAACATCAGATTATACTTGCATCTACCTTTGACTTATTGGAACATTTCAAGAAATGTCATCTTGTATAATTTTAGGAGACAAAGACATGTTTTCAATGAAACTTATTTTTTCATGTTATCTGGCTCTATTTACTACATTTACAATGTTCCAAGCATTTTTTGGGGGGTGCCATAGCCTTTCTTATGGCTTTCATTGACTCTCTTAACAGTTATTGCAAAGCAAAACTATGTTTTGATAGCCTCCGACATATTAGTTGGTGTTAGCCCCCTCAAACTCTTAAGAGTGTATGGCAGAATTGACTTACATCACACAACATTATTCATAGGTTTGAGATGAGCCTGAAGAGGCAGAAAAAGGTATTACATGTATAGATTCCTGTTGTATGATAAGCTATTTCAGTGTTTACAACAAGGTGCTGAAGAAGAGTTTGCGTTTTTGAAAACCTCAAGAATGCTCAACCCTTATTTAAAATTATAGTGACTAGATGACTTTTGAAAACTCTCTTTAAATGTAGAAAATGTCTGGAAAGGGATCATCTTATTCTAATAGTCCTTTGGTAAGAAGTGCCATACAAGGCACACAATGGCACCAGGCAAAAAGGATTCAAGAGGATCAAAACACTTGGCTGTACCCAGATTGGAGCGATTCCTTTCAAGGATCACATTGACCTTTCAATGATTCATATTCACTGCTTAGTACTTGACAGCTAGATGACAATAAATTATCCCCAAGTGTTCAATGAGTCATAAAATAATTGCCTTGGACTTTAGATACAGGTTTATCCCCGATGTACATTTCCTATTTTATTATAGCAAGAATAAAATGAATTCCTAAAGTTGCTGTCTTTATAAAATGCTTGTTATAATCATCTGGAACATTTTAATATTTTTATGTAGCACCTTAGGGTTCTTTTAGTGCAATGTTAGAACAAACCAATGTAGAAACACACACACACACACACACACACACACACACACACACATATATATAAAACTTTAAAAAAAACTTCAACTTATTGTTTCTGGCCTTACCTTAAATATTATATTATTCTGGAAACATTATCTGGTGCCCTAAATTGGGTTGTGTCCCCTTACTGTAAAAATCTATAATTTCCTATAATAATCCTCATTACATTTTATTGTAGATCTTGTCATTTTCTTTTAGTCTGTTTTCTAGCCTATAATGTTCACACTTTATTTCTAGACCCTCTCTCCAGGCCTGGCACATAGTTGGTGATCAAGTTATTTGTGGACCAAACACAATAAAGATGCTTTTGCTTTTAGCTATTGACTATCCTTAGAATTCCCTCTATAAACTTAATTTTATTATTTATTTTTTTATTTTTTTATTTTTTTGTGAGTTGGAGTCTCACTCTGTCACCCAGACTGGATCGACCTGCTGGGCTCCGGCGATCCTTCCGCCTCAGCCTTCCAAGTAGCTGGAACTACAGGCACGCGCTACCACACCCGGCTAATTTTTTGTTTTATTGTAGAGATGAGGTCTCGCCAAGTTGCCCAGGTGGGTCTCGAACCCGCGGGTTCAGGCAATCCACTCACCTCAGCCTCCCAAGGCGCAGGATTACAGGCTGAGCCACCAAGCCTGGCTAACTTAATTTTATTTGTCTGTTCATTCCAGAAGAGGATGTGAAGTGGCCCTGGAAATTCCACAGCACTGCACAATTGTTAGGTGCTGTTTCATTTACCTCCATCGTTTTGTCCTTGCTTTCCTTTCTTCTTTTTTTTTCAAGAACAAGGGGCATGAATCTAAAATAATTAGCTTCATTTTTACTACCTATGTGTCCTTGAGCAAGTTTCTTAATCTTTCTTGGCTTAAGTCTTCTCACATATAAAATTTGATCAGTGATACTTATATCAGAGTTTGGGGGAGTATTAAGTAGAATAGTGCTATAAAGATCTTGCCCATGATAGGTACTAAATAAACGTTGCTTCTCTTACTCTGGGCTGATAAAAAAAAAAAAGGACTTAAAAAAAATCACATCCTGGACTCATCATTATGTAATGACTCATTGCCCACATTGCCCAGAAAACTAGATATGGCAGTTGTTAGGGTTCAGGGTTTTTGCTGTGTGTTTAAGCAAGCCTACCAGATTATCTATTCTGCTTGCATGATAGGCAATCTCAGTCACCTGTTAGTCTACAACCTCTCTTGCAAAGAATGTCTGCTTTAGTGACCAGAAATCCACCAAACACTAGGGCTGAAAATGTTCAAGCATGGCGATGAGCACGAGTCTGGAATTGAACTGCAGAAGATCAACTATGGTATTTAGACCTCTTTACACTTTAATTTATTCATTTGTCAAATGAGAAATGAGGCTAAGGATAGCACTACCTTATTCAGCTGTTGTGAGGATTAAGTGAGTTATGTGTGTATGTGTTGGCACATAGCAAAGGATCAGTAAAGATTAGCATTTTAAAAAAACTAAGTGTAATACAAAATTTATTCTTTATCTTCTGATGTGGAATTTATTTTTCAAAGTTCTCATGCATTCACTGATGGAAAAAGAAAAATATCTCTGTAGTCAATGAATTCTAAAACTAGTTTTGGGCACCAGGATAAATCATTGAACTGATAGTGGAACACAATTATGAGTACTAGCTGTGAAATAACAGTGAAAAGTGATTTGGGTCATTCTGAATATAGGGGGCTTTATAGGAATTGATAGCAATGCATGTACTACCACTAATAAAAAAATACAACTTTTAATGACAAATATCTTGTTACTTTTGAAAAAACAAACCAGTTCGAATCATTAGTATATGTTTATTCCCAAAGAGCATAATTATTTTGCTTCTACACATGAAGATAGTTGAGGAATATCTTTCCTGCTTTTGAACAATATTGACAGCTGAACCTTCTTTCCCAGTCTTGTTTTTTATAAGTATTTCTAGACACTCGTAAATTAATAATGTTTTATGTGTTCATCTTTTAAAATTAGCATTGGCATTGTCTGGTCAGCAACCAGCAAATGGAATAGCTGCCACCTTCACAAACAATCCTTGGGCAATTTTTTCTTCCTATAGCTAAAGAGAGAAACTGGGAAATTATTTAAGAGTAGACAATTGCCTATCACAACATTAGAAAAGTTATGTTCATTTTTCTTGTCTGTAGTGTAGTTTTTCCTACAAGTAAACCTACAAGACCATAACAGATACATTATCAAAAGGTTAATAATTCCTGTGCCTATGGGACTGCACAACTCTGCTGTTCGAATAAGTGTGCTCAACATCCCTTTCACCTCATTTTCCCACCAAAGTCTACCACTTTAAAATTCTGGATTCCTCATCCTCACCGGCATCTGTTGTTGTTTGTTTCATTAATGATAGCCATTCTTACTGGGATTGGGTGGTATCTCAATGTGGTTTTGATTTGCATTTCTC
>CAUYQG010100388.1:5000-15355 GCA_963574415.1 Tarsius wallacei | reverse complement strand
TTTTTTTTTTAATAACAATGGTATGTACAGAATCAATAATCACAGTTTGGTGACTTCAACAGTCCATATTCTAGCAGAGTATTTCCCTTTGGTTTGATATAAAAACCTTGGTTGGTGTATGATAAAGAAGAGAACAAGAACAAGACGCCCCTTTCCTTTAAGTGCACTGTTAGCTATCTTACAGACTCGCGTTCCCTTTCCTGGCCCTGGCTTCACGCCTGGGCCCACGCTGTGGAGATCAACTTAGAGCGCCAAAATGCTATTAAGAAAAAAAAAAGAACAGAGCTTTGTATATTTGAAATGTTATAACGCAATTGCACTCAGCGTGGTATGGTAAAAGTTCGTCCTCCTGTAGATTCTTACTGTGTTGTAGATACGGTAGGGTTCCTAGACAAATATTTATGTACTCAAGCCCTTTATTTAACTTATTAACTGTAGAGGCTTCTGAAACCTTCAAGATAAAGGCAATGGTACAGTACTTTTGTGTAATGTGTAATTGTTATCACTTTTCCTTGCTATCTAGTGGAGAAGTGTCACGCTCAAAATAAAAAAAATTATATGTTTAACAAAAGGAAGTGTGAATGCTCTATACAGCCGCTAAGGGAACAGTAGAAGGGGCCCCTCCAGGAGCCAAGGGTGGCTCTGGCGCCCTGGCACCTCCGGGGTTCATCTGCACACGCGTTCTTCTGGCAGGGGCCCCGGGTTTGAATCCGATCCTCAAAGGGAACCGAATTTCCCACCAAGGTTAAGGACACCGCCACGGTACTTTCCATGCGTATCGTATCTCGGCTTCCCAGGTCGTGGAAGCTGCGGGAGCTGGGAGCTGGGAGTCCACGAAGGTGGGGTGGGTTCGAGGGTGAGTGGGTGTATGGTAGGCGTCGTTGACGGTTGGTGTCATAAATTTGAAGCAAACGGGAGTCTTGGCTCGGGAGGCAAAGGAAGCTGTTGGTGGAAAGTGCCACGTAGCAAGGAAGTGCGCAGTCCGAGATGACAAGTAATGGCAAGAGCCCAGGCGCTCCCTTCTGAGGGGGCGGGCTCCAAGGTACATTCGCAGAGAGGAGGGAGGGAGAGAGGGTGTGTGTGTGTGTGTGTGTGTGTGTGTGTGTGTGTGTGTGAGAGAGAGAGAGAGAGAGAGAGAGAGAGAGAGAGAGAGAACACGTAGGAACAGTGATGGAAAGGCAGCGAGGGGTATCCAAGTGGCAGATCTTAACTCGACAAATGTCATTACATCACTTATCCAGGCATTGGTAAATGTATACATTCAAAAAAATCTAAACAACTCAGGTTTCCCGAGGAGACCCAAACTGATTTGCAATCCTTAACTCCCTCGGCGCCCCCTCCCCGTGGCGGGAACCATAGGTTCTCCCTCCCCCGGGGCCCTGCCTTCGCCCCTCGGGGTGACCGCTCAGTGGAAGCCCGCCCGCGGGGGCTGGGTCTCGCCAACGCTCCCAGGGTGATGGGAAAGGGAAGAGAAGCTTAATTAGTTTCAATTTGCAGTAATTAGCGCGCCGGACCTTTGGGGAGACGGGCAGGCTGGGAGGGGGGCTGCCGCGGCGTGACTGCTGCGACTCGCGGAACTGGGGCCGGCTGACCCGCCACGCCGCGGGCCAGTCGGTCGCCGCAGGGGGCGTGGGCGCGTCTGCGAGCCGGGGCCGTCGGGCTCCGCACGCGCCCTGGAGGAGGAGGAGGGCCGGGTCCCCTCGCGGTCTGGGGCGCAAGTGTGAGCGGCCGAGGGGAAGGTGCCGGGTCGGGCAGAGGTCGGCGGCCTGCCCGGCGCTGCGCCCGCCTGCAGTAGCTGCGGCGCTGGAGCCCGCGCGTCCTCGGCTCGGTCGCCCACCCGGCCGAGACATCCGGAGGCCCCGCCCGCAGGAAACCTCGCGGAGCGCGCCGAGCGAGGCTCGCCGGCCCCAGGCTGCTTCCCGAATTTCGGCCGTCGGGTGGGTCACCGCCACCCCACGCCGCCCCGGCCCTGGACTCTCGAGGGCGGCGCCCACAAGCAGGGGCCCCGGCCTGGGGCATGGGGAGCGGGTGCCAACCACCATTCCCACCACTCACTCCTTTCCCGGGTCTAGTGGGCCCGCTAGGAACTTTCTAGGGCACTACTGGCGGCCGAGAGTCTAAAACGCTCGGGCTCCACATCCATAAGGTCTCCCAGAGCGAAAGCACTTTCCTGGGGTGGGTAGGGCCGCTCTAGAGTTTGGAGAGGAGGCAGAGGAGTGCATGAGAAACGTGAGGGAAAGGAGCTTTTTTTTTGTTGTTTTGGTTTTTTTTTTTGTGGCCAATATCAATTTTCCGTCGATTTTGGCTTTTTGTTTAGTAGGGCTTCTTTTCCCCCTCCAGGCTGCCAGTTGGATGGTATACGAGAAACAGTACCATTCTTCCTGTTAATGAACTCTTTTTTAAGTCATTTTTTCTCATTTGACCCTTCCATGGAGCAGAAGCAAATTGCGTGAAATTACCTCCAAGGATTACATTTATTACTGGCCAATGAGAACCCCTCGCCTTGTTTTACAAACTCTTAATCCTATGTCATTCTGATGCCGCAAACAAGCCCGGTCCTGGGCCTCCTATTCTTTCAACTTTCCCCAGCTGGAGGGACCTCATTCTGCACTTAATATTCCCCATAAATATCACACGCTAAAGACCCCCTGACTTCCAGCAAGTCCACATTAAACATGTGACATGTCACGCATGACAAACTCTGAGTATCTTTTCAAAGCAGCATTAAAAGCAAAGAAACCAATTTTCTTCTCCTTCCAAACCTCCCCAAGTGCTGAATGATGGGGATTGGAAAGAGCCACTGGAGCGTACTTAGGGGGATTTTATGAGATTTTCCAGAATGATTTAATCTTATTGTGAGCATTATTAATGAATGGCAACCCAATTTGGCCCCAATATCTGGGAACGCAGTCACAATGCTGGGAGCGGCTGACCCCCCCAACCTTAAGCAAACCTCTTCCACCATGGAGGAAGACATGCAGAGCCCCGGGGGAGTTCGAGAGAGCCCAGTACAGGGCTTGGCTGTCTCCTATCACATCCAGAGCAGAATGGTCCAGCACCTGCTTTCCCAGGGCCACCCCTGCAGCATCTTGGGGTGAGGGGTGACTAGGAGCCCAGTAGTGGCCTCTGTGGGAGAGTTGAGAAGAGGTATGTTAATTTGCTACATTTTCAGACAGGTTAGCCAGATCTGGAGGAGGTGGCAGATGGGGAAGCCTTTGCAAAAAGGGGGCAATTGGCATAATATCATCAGCAATGTTCTTCCCTTACCAACTACCCATGGCCTGGACTGTGGGCAGTAGTTAGGGCCCAGATCCTAGGTGTGTGGTGAGGTCTGTAGCAAGTGGAAGAACTAGGGAGGGTGACTGTTGAAGGGAAGGGTTGAGACCACTTGGCACTTGAAACTCAGTCTTAAAGTCAGTGATGGTATTGGCCCCGACCAATTTCCTGGTTTTTTTTCTTATTAACCCCCCATTGGGGCAAACATTTTTCATTTTTGTTGTTTTTGATTTATAATGTCAAGAGTCAAAGCATCCGTAGTTCTCTTTTTAGTATCGTTCTCAGTGCAGAGATCTTACTAGAATGGAAAAAGGGGCTGATGTTAGAGGAAAGGAAATTATACATAGGTTAGCCCAACTTGCTTTTGGAGAAAAAAATGTGTACATGTGCATGTGTGTATGTGTATACAGTAAAGTGAATGTGTCTGAATGAAGGGCATCTTAAATGGGGCCTAACATGGTATTTTGGAAGAGTTCCCCGGAGCAACTGCACATTTAACTGACAGTGGCAGCCTGGCTGGGGGAGGGGGGAGGGCGGAGAGAAGAAAACTCGCTACCTGATGGGGGGGGAAGCATTTTTCAAAGAAAAAGTCTTGTTGTCCCTGGACGTTATTAACGGTCCAGTTTGAAGTATACATTTTTTTCTTTTAAAGAAAAGGGAGTGATTACCAGTTATACATTAAGAAATGTCATTCAGTCATTTTTATTCATTCTCCGGAAATCTTCGTAAAAGCCTGAATCATACTTCTACAAGCAGCAATTTTGTTAATCCAGGGGGTTATTACTCTGGGCCCTTATTAGGTTCTACACCACTGCCAAGCAATCCTATAACCCTCTCAAAAGAAGTTTACCTCCCTGTTATAAAACCAGTAGTGGTATTTATACTGTGCAATAATTAGTGTATTACTTGAATCCACTAACACGTTCATTTTATCTCTGCACAAAACCTCTAGTCTGCTTATAGAAAGCTTGTGCCTCCTTTGGTGCTGTTAAAGTGGTGAAAGAGTGAATTGAAGGCTGGTTGCACTTTCTCCTTTTGCCTCGCCTTAATTCCCATCTCTTTTTGCTCTCATCCAATTAGCACAGTGTATTAAGCGGTTTATCATCTCATAGTCAGCTATTGAGAGAAACAAGGCGAGCACTTTGCAATAGAACCTGCGCTCCTTTGACACCCTCAGGTACTTACATATTCCACTGCGCTATGAATAATAGAGGAAGAATGGAGCGCTAATTCCCTCATCAAAGAATGCCTTGTCTGCTGCTTTGCTCAACAACACCATTCTGATCAAAAGAAAAGCAATAAAGCTTAGCATAACAAAACGAAACCTACTTATTAGCTTAGTGGTTAAATTAATGCAGAGCCGCTGCTATTCAAAACCAAGGTTTGAAAACAGCCTCCAACAACCTGATAATGCTGCCTTCGGGATGAAGGAATTTTAATCTGAAATTTGAGGCTGGCTCAGATGAGTTAATCTATTAAACTGCTATAAGGAAGCTCCACCACAAACCATTCAATTAAGAAATATTTAGGTGAATGGGGAGAGGAGAGAGAGAGAGAGAGAGAGAGAGAGAAAGGAAGGAGGGAGAGGAAGAGAGGAAGCGGGAAAGGCAGTTTTTTAAGTTTGGGGTGGGAGCATCAAAGAGCATTGTACTGCTGGGTCAGGATTCTGGCCAGAGGGTCTAGGGCTTGGTGTTTTTCTTAGAAAACCCTGACATGGACAGGGAAATCTGTTTTTGGAGTTTCCTTATTGTTGCATCTTCTGCCGAATTCATTTTAAATGATGTTTGCAAAAGTGTGTCAAGGTGCGTAGTGTGTGTGTGTTGGAGGTAAGAGGTGGCAAGGGCTGGAGAGGGGCAGTAGCTTCTTCATTCCTTCAGTATCTCCTTGACTCCAGTCTGCGAACTTTGACTAGCCCCCACGTCCTGGGAAACAGTTACAAGATTAACTCCATCTGTTTCTTGGACAAATGACAATCTTGTCAAGCATACTATTTGTAGGATTTTCAACGTCGGGCCTCTATCTACCTTATGTGAAGGAGAGTTGAGCGTTTAGCAAATTGCATCCAAGATAGGCTTGTGTACAGGGATCTGCTGTAGGTCAAATCCCAGTTCCTAAAATAAACAGAAAAGGTGCCCTTTGCAGAGGCATGAGGCTCTGAGGAGAGCAGGGTTCTTTTAGGGTGCAATTTCCCAACTGGCCCAGATAAAGTTTAGGCCACAGGTTTAGACTGGCCCACATAGTGTTTATAGCTTTATTTAAAAAATGAGTTGCCAAGGTTTAGAAATTGAGAGATTTTGTGGAATATCTGGATTCCTGGCTTCTCTTGGAAACTGGATTATGTGGCTATGCTGGGCTCCATTTCTCCAAGCATCACTGAGTAGCTGCTGTCCCCTTTGGACAGGACCTGCCCACTCCTGTTTACCACAGTACCCACTCTTGCTACTCTCTAGTGTGAACTTGGCTTGCTTCACCCATTCACTTTAAGAATTTGAGCTTAAGACTTGAGCCAGATAGCCTAGAGAGTAGGCTCCCCCTTAGGAAGAAGTGGGCAGCATTTCCACACCAGTTCTGCCCAGTGTGAAGTCAACCAGGCAAACCAAGGAGTAGAAATCCTTTTCAGAGAATAGTATGTGACATTCCAACCTTCCAACAGAGATCCACTGGCATTCTTTTTATTTTACTTGTATAACTAGAGACAGGATCTTAATATGTTGTCAAGGCTGGTCTCGAACTCCTGGCCTCAAGCAATCCTC
Organism: Tarsius wallacei; assembly: GCA_963574415.1. NCBI lineage: Eukaryota > Metazoa > Chordata > Mammalia > Primates > Tarsiidae > Tarsius > Tarsius wallacei. The sequence continues at coordinate 9,326 of CAUYQG010100388.1, read as the reverse complement.
CTGCCTTGGCCTCTCAAAGTGCTGAGATTACAGGTATGAGTCACTGTGCCTGGCCCACTGGAATTCTTAATCAGAGTTGCAGTCTCAACTTTCCATAAAATTCTGATTCCTTAGGTGGCTGGAGTAATAACAGATCCAAATAATAAAACATCAACTCTTTTCAGGGACTGTGCTTAGAAATGTCTAACTTTCAGCTGGGCACAGCGGCTCATGCCTATTATCCCAGCACTTTGGGAGGCAGAGGTGGAGGCGAGAGGATTGCCTTAGTCCAGGGGGTCGAGACCAGCCTGAACAACTTGGTGAGACCACATCTCTATGATAAATAAAAAAAATTAGCCGGGTGTGATGGCACATGTCTATAGTTCCAGCAACTAGGAAGGTTGAGCTGGAAGGATCGCCTGAGCCCAGCAGATGGAGGCTGCCGTGGCCTTAAGCATGCCAGCCTAGGTGACAGAGTGAGACTCAAACTAAAAAAAAAGGTCTAACTTTCTACAGAAATGGTCTCTACCCTCAGGGTGATTACAATCTAGAGGCAGAGACAAGAAACAATCCAGTGAGAAGTTACTTGGGTTTTCTGGAGTTTCTTGATGACCAAGTTCAGGATAACTCTATATTTAATATATTCCCAGCTCCCAGAAATCAAGGAAAACATGTCTTCCCTTCAGAAAGCAAAGTTAGGGATTGGGCTCTGGAAGCCACATTAGAGAACAATCCCTATAACCTAACCTATATGATAACACAAATTATCAAGAGCATTGACCAGGGGAGCAATGAAACAGCATTAATCCCTTAGTTTCCTAAAACAACTTGGGTGCTCCAACTTGTGACAAGCTGCAGAGGTTAAAGTACCAAGTTAATTAATTGATAGAGCTCTAAGCTCATAGTGTTTCTACTTAGAACCTGAGTGTAAGGGGAAGAAGAAGGAAAAGAGACATGAGAGCCGAAAGGGAGAGGTGAAGGAGAGAAAAGAAAACACAAGATAAAAGACAGCTTTATGTCCACTGCTCTTTGCTAGGGGACCTCTCTTGTGGGGTGCTTTTCTCCCAGGAACCCTCGGCCTTCTCTTCAAAAAGAGACACTGCCGGCCTCTTAGCTTCATTCTCTTTTGCTGTCCGAATTAGCAAAGCACATAAGAAACCATACTTCATCTCTTAAATGACTCAAAGGCCACAGAAATTCTCCTGAATGCTACTGAGAACATTCGGCCAAACATCACACTGAGCATCCCTGAGCTGCTAGGTTCCAAGCAGGATGAGGTCTGGGAAGATGATTGACTCTAGTCATATATATATTCATTCCAGGCTGGTCTCAACCTCCAGTGCTCAAGAGATCCTCCCATCTCAGCCTCAGCTGGGATCCCAGGTGCACACCACCATGCCCAGCTAATTTTTTTGTAGAGACAGGATCTTGCTATAATGCCCAGATGGGTCCGGAACTCCTCATCTCAAGCGATCCTCCCACCTCAGTCTCCCAAGTAGCTGGGATTAAAGGTGCATACCACCACACCTGGCTCTAGTCATATTTTATTCCTTGCTGCCCCTCTAGTCAACTCTTTGAACCTGACAAGGATTCACCACAACTGCTTTCCCTTTAGAAAACTTTATTCTTAAGTAAAAGGCACAACATATTTTTCTTTCATAAAAACACATTGGTAAACATTTTTTTAAAAACAAAGTATAGATGTACACGGGGAGAGATTTTGTTAGTATGATCTTACCAATAATATAAGAAAGGAAAGATTGCCATGTGGAAATGTATTTTGCTGCTGGCCGAGAGGGCACCATTCTGAAGAAATGAGGAAAAATAGCAAGCATCAAGCATCAGGGCCAATTAACTATCCCCTCCCAATTTTTCTGAATACAACACAGTGATCCTTGCCCCAATTTTTACACATTTTAATGAAATGTTAGCAAATCAAATTATTTTAAACGCACTTTCCTGTTGTGTAAACCTTTACCTGCACCTTCTATTTAAGGGGGGAAAGGGAATGTGAGCGTAAAACACCTGCTCAATGTGTGTCTGTTGGACTTTGGAGCAATTCAATAAACAAGCTCGCTCTGTTTAATCTATTTAGTGAGTGCAAGGCTTCTAAATCTCCCACGTCAGCTACCTCTATAAAAGACAAGACTGAAAAGGATAGCCACCCCTGGAGCAAGTGGCTGGGGAAGCATTTGGATTTAGACTGGGTTTAATTGGCACGTGAAAAGCAAAACGTTAGCTCTTCAGCCAGGCTGAAGAGAATCTCTCTTTCTAGGGACACCTCAGCTAATAGCTCTGGGGCAGAGCCCTGGGTCATTTACATTCCAGCTACTCTCAAGTAGCAATTTTCCTTCCCCAAAAGTCTAGTCCCCAGTATGCTACCTCTTCAGGTGCTTGGGGAAGGGCTCTAAAGTCATGTTTCAAAGCAGTCCATCTTAATAGGAAGTCTGTGTAGATCTTCTGTGATGCTTGGTTGATTCAATATTTTTTGCAATTCCCCCACAGGTCCACATCCACACAAACATAAGGCACAGTCCTAAAGGAAAAAGCAGATGCTAGAGAAGCAGTTAGGGCCAAAGCGAGGGTACAGAGGAAGCGGGGATTTTTTCAACTACCCCCTCCTTGTTCATTCCTGGGATTCCCTTAGGACTTCACAGCACAACCAGCGAAGAGTTTGCTGAGGTTCACTTCGGAGTAGCCACTTCGGGACAGGAACTGCTCTGCTGTGTTCTTGAGTTTTCTGTATTCCTGACGAACTTTGGGCGTAAGAAACTGCTTATTCAATTTATCTAAAAAGAAGTACAAATAAAAACATTAGAAGTCTCAGAGACAGATTCTTTAAAGACCACTCAGTACTAGTCACATACGAGGGAAGGGGGTGGAGATTCGTTTGCGGCTCCATGGTCCTATCTCTAGTCTGTCCCTGGGGTCAGTCTGATGGAAGGGTGGGGGCAGAATGCTCTGTGAAAGCCTGTCTTCCTTTCCCCTGTCTGCCCACATCTCAGGATCTAGCTGACTCAGCACGCTGGGGGACAGGGCCACTGTCTACCAAGTGAATTGCAGGTGTACGCCCATGTGCAGCAGACAAGGTGAGCTCCACTTGCAGGCACCACTTCCACGGCGCTGTCGAGCACATGCATGCAACTGCACGCCAAATCTGGATGCAGCAGGAAACACATCGTCTCAAAGGAAGTGATGGCCCTTAGAGCGCCTCCCAGCACAAACTCTCCAGATCAGCTGGGCCTAGTTATCTTCTTCTAGCCCTCCTGTTTGTGTCCCTCTGTTAAACAAAACCTCCTTTGCTAAAAGAGACAAGGGGTAAGCTGCCCAGAGAGCACCTGTCCATTGTCAAGATTTCTTTTTTGCTTTTTGTCCACACTGTGTGAACTCAGTTCACATAGTCCCCCTGCCCCTGCGTCCTGCTCCTTCAACCCATTCATCCCTGGTCTTTCTGTTCTGAGCAGGGTGCTACCAGCCAAAGAAGAGCCTTCCTTTCCCCTCCCCAGAGCCTGCTACTTCTATACTTTGTTCTTTTAAAGGAGTAGTAGGGCTGTGAGGCTCAGGTCTGATCTTTTGGGGGAAGAGAGTGATCTCTGGGGGAGCCAATCCTGCCCAGGATGGTTAAGATGACACTGTCTTTGTTCAAAGCTGCTTGGGAACCCTGTAAAGTGTTTGGTGAGGCCGATGACTTTTTTTCCCTTCTAATCCCCATTTTATGGCCAAGGAAACTGGGAGGTTAAATCATTTGCCCAAGGTTACACAGCAGGTAATGAGGGATGTAGCCGTGCAAACCCAGGCAGCCACAATCCCAGACCACGCTATGAAGAAGAGGCTCACTTTTGCCCCCCCACCCCCACATCTGCAAGTCACTGCTACCAGATAGAGATGGGCAGGCTCTAGAAATCAGCTGTTTCCGAGGTGAGGGCCCCCCTGCCCCCTGCAGATGCTGGCCTGTGCCAAGGTTCCTAGGGGGACTGAGGCTGCCCAGCACCTTGCAATAGGGAAAGATCAGGAAGGACACATGGAATGGAGAGCACACCACTCATAAAACCTAAAACCTTACTGCAACAAAAAACAAAAACTCAGTCTTAAGATTTTTGTTCCTTAACTACACATTTGTATTTGCTCTCCACAACCTTTTCTAAATTACATCAATTGCCTTTCAAAAATCAACAACAACAAGTTTTGTAGAGGATTTAAATGCCCAAAGGGGGTGGAAAAAGAGAGGCGAGGGGGTGCACATCGTTAACTGACTATAGAAAGACAATTTGAAAGTTCTAATTATCCGAGTCTGGGAATACACAACAATGGCCCCAACCAGTGCCGGCTGCCTCTCGGCAGGCCAGA
>CAUYQG010100387.1:0-10787 GCA_963574415.1 Tarsius wallacei | reverse complement strand
GCCTGTGATGATACTTTCTATGTCCATAAACTGTCAATAATGACATCGTAAATTGAGCTTATAAACTCCCAGGGCAGCATGTTCCAAACAATTTTCTAAACTCCTCCCGACAAAGATTCTCCTCAATGGATCTGCAGAAGGCCCTGGGAATCTGTATTCAGACACCCTAGTGGTTCTGTTTCCTACCCAAGGCTGGACACAGCACTTCAACACATTGAAATAGTAAACTGTTCATGATATTTTATAAAATTGTTGCAGCATAGATGAAAACCGTAATGTCTGCTCATGTAAATTCAGGGTGTCCAGCGTTCTATGATTCCTAAAAAGCCAAAACAACAAACGACCTTAGGTTCTTAGTCCCCTGATTATTTATAAAATACTAAAACTTCTAAGAAAAGGTTCCTCTTAACTTCATCTTATCATTTTTTTCTCCATAAAATAGATACATCCTGGGTCATCTTTCATGCCTTTTTTCAAAGGGAAAAACATTATGACTCAAAGCTTTTTTGAGGTACATCCTCTTTGGTGATTCCAGTAGCACCTTCCTCTCATACATAGCTAATTATGTCTTCCATAGCTAGTTGTCATCATTTGACTAACAGCTGGTAAAAAATATTGTGACATTGGTTATTTATGTTAAAACCGTCCACCTTGTCTTATTCCTCTTTATGCCTATTTTTATTATAAAGTAGATGCTTATAAATACTAATTGGTTATAATTCCCAATTTGTTAAGAATGATTGAAAAGAACTTGATATTATTTTGACCTTAAATTCTGTTTCCTATGTGTTCATTTCAGTTGCTAGAGTCTTAAGTTGTCGTAAACAGTCAAGTGATGGGGATATCTGCTGTGAAATGTAAGTCTTAGACAATTTCATCGTTGTGTAAACATCATAAAGTAGACTTACACAAACCTAGATGGTATAGCCTATAGTTCCTAGGCGACACACCCGTACAGCACATTACTATACTGAATATTATAGGTAACTGTAACACCATGGTATTTGTGTATCTAAACATTGAAAAAGGTCAGTAAAAAAATGATATTTTAACCTTTTGCGACCACTGTCATATGTGGTCCATTGTTGACCTAAAGGTCATTATGAAGCACATGACTGTATTGCTGATATTGCTGGGTATATATAAATACTCACTCTGCCTATCTCAAGTACACAACTACCCCTGAATTTCCATAGTCCATGAGTTTCAAGTCATTTTCAGAAAGGGTCAAAATGACAATCCAAGTTACTTACAAGCATTTGCAGATCATTCATTACATAAATATAACTATTTAAATGTTTTATTGTAAGACTAACAAAGACATTAAAAACCTTTAGACATTTGATTAACAATAGATGGACCTGGATAAGGGATACATGGAAGTTTTCATACCATTTTTTTAGCAACTTTTCTGTAAGCTTGTAAGTACTCTCAAATTTTAAAATATTTTGATTAAACATCAAACCTTGGAAACATTATGCTAAGTGAAAGAAGCCATCACAAAGAACAAATTGCATAATTTCCTCATATGAAATGTCCAAAGTAGGCAAATCTATAGTCAGAAAATAGATTCTGAGTTGCTTTGGGCTAAGGGGTAAAAAAAAGATTTTGAGGGAGTTATGGCTAAAAAATATGTGGTTTCTTTCTGGGTCTGATGGAAATGTTATAAACTTGATTATGGTGGTGATTGCACAGCTCTGAATATACAAAAAAACCCACTGAACTGTATACTTTAGGTGGGTAAATTGTATGGTATATGGATTATATCTCAAAAGCAGTTATTTTAAAAATTAGAAATTAGAGACAATCTAGAAAAGGTACTAAAAGATGTTTTGTTGTTGTTGTTTCTGTTGTTGTTTGTTTGTTCGAGTTGGAGTCTCACTCTGTTGCCCAGGCTGGAGTGCAGTGGCACACTCACGGCCACTACAGCCTTGACCCACTGGGCTCAGGCAATCCTTCCACCTCAACCTTCCAAGTAGCTGGAACTACAGCTGTGCACTACCACACCTGGCTAATTTTTTATTTTATTTTATTTTTTTAATTTTAGAAACAAGTTCTCACCAAGTTGCCCGGGTGGTCTCGAACCCGAGGGCTCAGGCAATCCACTCGCCTCAGCCTCCCAAAGTGCTGGGATTACAGGCTGAGCCACCGAGCCCAGCCACTAAAAAATTAAGAGTCTTGTTTGAAATTGAGAACTGGTTGAAAGGTGCAGACACTTTAGAGAATATCCATCAGAATATTATCTTTTCTCCCACTCAGCACATTTTCTGTTAACAGTAAATGGATCCTCTTATCCTCCAGGGCAGATAATAGAAAAACTTGTAGTACATAAATGAATCGATTTATGATTAGTCCGGCTAATGTTAACATCTGACAAGTTTGATTTTAATCTTTATCTACTGTATATCTTATCTTCAACCTGAATTCATAGATATTTCCAAAAAGGCTTTTGCCTAAAGCATTTTACGAATCTATTTCAGAATCCTGAATGAGATGTTTCCGGTTCTTCCCATCTTCCTGCCTGGTGTGGGTAAAATGAATTTTCATTCTCTCTTTCTCAGTCTTATTAGGATTAAGTGGCAGTCAAGATTTATGCAGGAATACCGATGAAGCTTAAACAAAAAGAGATAAGTTTATCTGAAGTTAATCAGTTTAAAAATAACACTCAGGTGATTGCAAGAATGGAAGAAAAATCTACTTAACCTATGACCCGGCTGGGCACAGTGGCTCACGCCTGTAATTTCAGCACTTTGGGAGGCCAAGGCAGGAGGATTGTCTGAACCCAGGAGTTCAAGACTAGTCTGGACGACATGGAGAGCCCTCACTGCTACAATAAATCAAAAAATTAGCCAGGCATAGTGGCACACGCCTGCAGTCCCAGCTACTTGGAAGACTGAGGCAAAAGGATCGCCTGAGCCCAGCAGGTTGAGGCTGCGGTGGCTGTGAGCATGCTACTGCACTCCAGCCTGGGCGACAGAGTGAGACTCCAACTCAAAACAAACAAACAAACAAAAACATACAACCCTTCTATGTTTCTAATATGCATGGGTTACTGTATTTCTTATCAAGCATTCTCTCCCTTGTTCATTCTGGGACTTAATGAAATATTCCAGAGGAATTTAGCTTGATGTTCAGTGATATTAAGTAAGGTTGAGAGTTAGATAAGCCTGAAAAAATATTTGTGTAGGAAGACATATGTGTAGTCAATATTTCATCTTTCTACATTAAAAATGAAACCGTTTTACAAATGGAGGTAAAAGGCACATGATTGTGTTCTGTGTGAGAATGCTTTCTTTAGGTGCCATGACAAAGAGGATAGTTTTATCTCTGCAGTTTGAGCTCTGTACTAACCGGATTGTTTTTATTGAAGCGTGAGTGTCTGTGCCAGTAAGCCAGAATGTGGAAATCTGTGCAAGAACACTGTCACTTCGGTGTAAATCAAGGCAGCACAGTTGCAGACATCATTATCACGGTTAGGGTTAGCAAATGATTTTTACTAACTGTTGTTTGAACATCTTATTTGTCCTTCCTGCCTCAAAAGGAAGCTCTTCTCTAAAATTGATCGTGGTAATTTTTCTGTTTGGAAACATGTGCTAGAAGAGAAAATAAGAGTTCTTCCAATGTTAAAGGATAAACCAAGGGCTTACTATTCAATTTTGAAATCTGGGAAGATTTTTTTCTACCGAAACAAATTATATATTGTAGTCAGAATGAAAAACTTTTACTCATTTTTGGTTCCTTTATTACCCCAAATTTTGGAAAACCTAGTCATTTTTCTTTGGGATCAGCAGAAAAAAAAAAGGGATGTGGCATTTCTCCACTTTAACCTACTTGATATTCTCATAAAAGTGGAATTCTCTACTTCCATAGAATCAGATATACCCTAAAGATATAACAGAAAAAAACATTGTGAATAAAAATTAAGATGCAAGGAAAGAGATTCATTTTATGTTTCCCAAACAAAAACCCAAACCAATAAAAAACAATAACAATTTATTTTTTGAAGTTGTGAGTCTGCTATCTACGGCCATACCACCCTGAGTGCATCTGATCGTGTCTGAAATTGTGTGTCTGCTATTGTCATTGTTTATATGTGCTTATATACACATGGTCTCTTCATTTCTGATTTCAGAAAATTATCTGGTGGAAGAGTGTTTAATAATTATTTTTCTGTATATGGTTATGATTATGCATATATTTAAAGTTTACCCTTAAATATTGTCAGCTAACATATTTGACTCAAATATGAATGACATATCAGTAGAACAGTTATCTGTTCTGTAATATCATCTAACACTAAATACTTCTATGTTACAGTGTATAGTCTCAGTCTGAATGTTGATTCATCAGAGGCAAGAGAGTTTTCTAGAAGAACAAAGTCACTGAGTTTTACTTAAAATCAGCTGTGAATATGGTGACACTCATTCATCCCACAAATCTATTCCAAAGTATTAGTTAGTAGAAGATACTCTCCAAGGCATCTAAGAAAATATCATATCATACAAATATAATTAATTCTATTTGAAATAAATGTCATTTCACTCAGTAAAAAAAAAAAAAGGAACTTTGAATTATAGATTGTAGTCATTTTGACCTACTTTTTACACTAGAATTACTTTATTAAGTTAGATCAAACACAGGCTTTTTGCCTCAACTAAATGGTCACGCTAAACTGGCTCCAAAGTTGATTTGTGGAACTCAATTATGGACTTCACAAAGTGTTCAAGGTTACTTTTCAGTTTGTTTCAGCCAGAATCAATAAATCTCTCACCTGGTTTCTTTGCTGTACGTATTGTACTGGTTAATCATGTATATACATGGCATAGCACATTAGACTGGGAGAAAGAGTTTCTGATGGGAGCCAATTTTTAACTACTGTATGGTTGGAATCTTAAAACAAAGGGAAACTCCTCCTGTTTATTATTAAGGTGTGATGGAAACTAAGGTCCATAAATAATCCTGCTGGCCAATCTCCAGGAGAGGGAAAGAGAGAGAGGACGGGAGGGAGGGGGAGAGAGAGAGAGGGAGGGAAAAGAAACTATCTACTGAAAATTATTTTGTTGAGGAATTCCAACATTTAGAAAATTCTTTTTTTGTTTGTTTGTTTGTTTCGAGTTGGAGTCTCACTCCGTCACCCAGGCTGGAGTGCAGTGGCACGCTCACAGCCACCCCAGCGTTGACCTGCTGGGCTCTGGCGATTCTTCTGCCTCAGCCTTCCAAGTAGCTGGAACTAAAGGTGCGCGCTACCATACCCAGTTAAGTTTTGGTTTTTTTAAGCTGTAGAGACAAGGGCTTGCCAAGTTGCCCAGGCTGGTCTCGAACCCGCGGGCTCAGGCAATCCACTCACTACGGCCTCTCAAAGTGCTGGGATGACAGGCTCAGCCACCAAGCCTGGCCGGAAAATTCTTAATAGGGAGACACAAGTGCCCCGAAACAAAAGGAGAAATAGTAAACTCTACAAATACAGAAACAACCTTTCTTACATAATATTTTAAAATATAGCATGAAATGGTTTCCAGAGACTAAATATTAAACTTCAAATGTATGGGAGTTGATGGGAAGAACATTGTTTTAAATCACCTTCACCTTAACCTTTTTCTCACACTAACTCCCTCCTCTTTTCTCTGGATTACCCTGTTTATATTGAGAACTAAAATTGGAGGTTCTGGCTAATGGCGGATGGAGGTAGCATGTACTTTGGGGATGTCCAGTCAGCCTAATTCCGCCTAAACTGAGCTGAGGACACGGCTTTGGGTATCAAAACACCAGAGCTCCATCTTGTTGAGCTCCATCTTCTGCTAGTTGTGCCACTAACCACCTGTGTGGCTTTGGGCTAATCATCTTGTTTTGTCCTTCACAAAATAAGGGGGTGCATTAGATGACTCTCGGGTGCCTTTTGGTTTTTCACATTCCATGCTACAGTTTTCTGTACAGGCAATGAAATTTCAAAACTCCCACCTTTCTGATAAAGCAGAAGAGTAGCATATTTAAAAACCTACCACATAAAATCACCTGGGGATGTTGTCAGTTTGAAGCAATTTCCATGAATCTGCATTTTTACTTAGCGGATTCTCACCCCAATGGCTCTCTTAAGACAGGAGTGAAGCCTAGCCCTAGGGATATCTCTTAAACTTCTCATGCGGAAGAAGGCAGTGAGAATCAAGACTTTGAAAATAAGTTTACCTAGGGGTGTCTTTAACATTCTGAATGAAGATAGCAGCTTTTGCATTTAGGAAATTAACATATATAAAAGGCATTCCCAGGAAGAGAGCAATAGCCATAGATGGGGGACAATTTCTAGGACTAAGATGCTCCTTCGTGTTGTTTGCTGGGAAGAATGAGTATGGGAGATAAGGAACAATGCCTTTATTTTTAATTTTAGTGGAAATTGTTTACTGTAAACAAAGCACTGTAATAAACTTGCATTCGTTAAATCTAAATACTAACAATTTTGTATTTCTTAATACCATTAACAGTGTTTAACATTTCTTTTTCTAGTCTTGCCCATTCTATTTTTAAATCAATGTCACATTCACTGTTTTCTCATGACAGCTCTTTTTGAGGTATAACTCACATATCATAAAATTCATTCTTTCAGAGTATACAATTTAGCTGTCTTTAGTATATTCACAGATATCGACAACCATTATCGCCATTAATTTTTTTTTTTTTTTGAGTCGGAGTCTCACTCTGTCACCCAGGCTGGAGTACAGTGGCACACTCAGAGCCACCACAGCCTTGACCTGCTGGGCTCAGGCGATCCTTCTGCCTCAGCCTTCCGAGTAGCTGGAACCACAGGCATGTGCCACCACACCCAGCAGGTTTTTTGATTTATTGTAGAGACGAGGTCTTGTCATGTTGTTCAGGCTGGTCTTGAACCCCTGAGCTCAGCTAATCCTTTCGCCTACGCTTCCCAAAGTACTGGGATTATAGGTATGAGCCACCGTGCCCGGCTACCATTAACTTTAAAATGGTTTCATCACCTCCGAAAGAAACTTTCAGCAATCACTTGAGTTTCCCCGAAACCTGGCCCAAAGAAAGCACTGACCCATTTTCTGTCTCTATAGTTTTGCCTGTTTGGGTAGAATTTCACTGAAAACGAGTCATAATATGTGGTCTTTTTGTGACTTGCTTCTCTTAGTACAATGTTTTCAAAGTTCACTGATGTTGTAGTATATGTCAGTACTTCGTTTCTTTCTACGGGTGATACATTTAATTGTATGGCTATGCCACATTTTATTTATCCATTCCTCACCCTACTTTTTGGCTATGATGAATAATGCTTCTACGAACATTCCTGTAGAAGTTTTTGTGTAGACTTACCTTTTCAATAATCTTGGATGGGGCCAGGCTCGGTGGCTCAGCCTGTTATCCCTGCACTTTGGGAGGCCAGGCAAGTGGATTGCCTGGGCCCACGAGTTCAAGACCAACCCGGGCAACTTGACAAGACCTCATTTCTACAAAACATAAAAAAAAAAAAAATTAGCCGGGCATGGTGGCGCACACCTGTAGTTCCGGCTACCTGGAAGGCTGAGGCAGAAGGATTGCCGGAGCCCAGCAGGTCAACACTGAGGTGGCCGTGAATGTGCCACTGCACTCCAGCCTGGGCGATGGAGTGAGACTCCAACTCAAAATAAATAAATAAATAAAATAATAATAATAATCTTGGATGGTATTGCTGGGTCATACGGTAGCTCTATGTGTAACCATTTGAGAAGCCAGTAAGTGACTCTTACCTGCAGCATATGGAGGCCTCCAATTTCTCCATATCCTTATCAATACTTGTTATTATATTTCTTTTTGATGATGCCATCCTAGTGGGTATGAACCAGTATCCCATTGTAGTTTTGATTTGCATTCCTAATGACTAATGCTACTGAGCATCTTTTCATGTAGGTGTTGGCTATTTGTATACTTTGAAGAAATGTCTATTCAGAGTCTTCTCTCATTGGAAAATGTTATTTATATATCATTGTGTTGTAAGAGTTATTTTTATATTCTAGATACAAGTCCCTTATGAAATATATGATTTGCAAATGTTTTCTCCCTGATTGTCTTTTGCTCTCTTAATGATGTCCTGGGAAGCACAAAAATTATTAATTTTGGTGAAGTCTGTTTTGTTTATTTTTTCTTTGGTTGTTTGTGCTTTTGGTGTCAGATCTAAGAACCTATTGCCTCATGCAAGATCATGAAGATTTATGCCTCTGTGGTTTTTTCATGAATTTTACACTTGTGGTTCTTATGTTTAAGTGTATGATCCATTTTTAAGATTTTTATTAATTTTTTAATTGGAGCAAAATACACATGAAATAAAATGTACTGTTTTAACAATTTTAAAGTGTACAGTTCAACAGTTTTCGTTATATTCACATTGTTATGCAACCATCACCGCCATCCATCCAGAACTGTCATGTCTTCCCAAACTGAAACTCTGTATCCATTGCATGGTAACTCCCAATTCTCCCCTCTCCCCGATGCTGGCAAGCATTCTATAAAGCATTCTACTTTATGCCTGTGTGAATTTGGCTATCTCATATAAGTGGAATCATGATTTTTTAAATCAATCTCATTTAGCATAATGTCTTTAAGGTTTATACATGTTGTAGCATGTGTTCAAATTTCCTTCCTTCTTTTTTTATTTTTTTGAGTTCGAGTCTCACTTTTATCACCCAGTCTAGAGTGCAGTGGCACACTCACAGCCACCGCAGTCCTGACCTGCTGGGCTCAGGTGATCCTTCCACCTCAGCCTTCTAAGTAGCTGGAACTATAGATGCACACCATCATGCCCAGCTAGTTTTTCTGTGTGTGTGATTTATTGTAGAGATGAGGTCTCACCAAGTTGCCCAGGCTGGTCTCGAACCCCCGGGCTCAGGCAGTCCTCTCCCCTCAACCTCCCAAAGTGCTGGGATTACAGGCTGAACCACTGCGCCCATCCCAAATTTCCTTCCTTCTTAAGGCTGAGTAATATTTCACTGTGTGTATATATCACATTATTTTGTTTAGGTGTTTGATTCATGTTGAGTCATGTCCTTTATGGTATGTGGTAGCAGTATAGCTTAATTTTTTTGCACGTGGAAATCCAGTTGTTCCAGCATTATTTGTGACTCTTTCGTTCTTAGCACAGATAAGTAATTTAAGTTAAATACCTTTATTATTTATTAGCTGGGCGTGGTGGCGCATGCCTGTAGTTCCAGCTATTTGGAAGACCAAGGCAGAAGGATCGCCTGAGCCCAGCAGGTCGAGGCTGCGGTGGCCGTGAGTGTGCCACTGCACTCCAACCTGGGCTACAGAGAGAGACTCCAACTCAAAAAAATAAAATAAAACTTTATTATTTCAAACTCTTAAACATCAGGGGGAAAATTCAAAAGCTGTTCAAAAGATACAGAGCACATTCAGGATACTTTGTGTGTAGATGGCAGTACATATTTGAAAGGAAGCAAAAAAATATGTGACATCGTCGTGCTGTTTCTTCCTTGTACTCTAGAATCTATCCTTTTACAACTGGAAAATAGACTATCACTTCATATACTACTTTAAGGGTATTGTGAAACTAAATAGCACAAACCATAACTCAGAAGAACTACCTGTCTATTTCTATTATTAACAATAGTTAAATATAATAGTCATCGTAAAGCATGCGTGTGGATGTCTAAATTGGAAGAAAAAGACATCAAAACACTTCTGCTTCCTCTTTCCTAGGGATGTCAGCCACCAAGAAGCAATACATACTTGACTATCAATAGGTGGCGCTAGACATTTAATCAGGATTTCATTCATTTCCACATTACTCACAATATAAATAACTATACAGTTTCCACGGAAAAGAGGAACAATCTCTAAAGAAAATACAAAATGACCGGGAGAAAATGGGCTCTTTTTCATCCCGGTGCAATCTGGCAATAAATGAAGGCAACTTTCACTTAAAGCATCAGGGACACGTTTACAAATTTAAGTTGCCTCAACATCCAATAAGAAAAGACCTTACTACTCTTCAGGTAGCCCTTGAGGTCAAGGACGCAATCAGACCCTCTTGGATTCCCCAAGAAGTATCCAGGTAAACTAGAGAGTTTTTCTAGAGAGAAAAAAAAATGCAATTATAGCAGAGAAAGTTCTACTACAGACTCTAGGTAGATTGTTACAGAATCAAACAAATATGAGCGATAACAGGATAAAATTCCACAGTATGACACTATCAATCTTGATCACCGGTGGATTTAAAATTACACACATATATATGCCTGTGTCTAGGTGTAAATATCCACACTCAGCTATATCCTATCGATTTTTGTTACATTAACATTGAAAAGCTGGAATAATTTAGAAACTGACCTGTTACATTAAAAATTTATACATTACAACATTATTCTATGTTGGATAGCATATTGTTTTAGATCCCCTTAATTTTTTTATTTATGGTGCCTTATATACCATTGAAGGTATTTAAACTCCATGCTATTAGTTAATATGTGCTAGGAAACAGAAGTCTAATTTGGAAGATAAAGCTACAAGATAAAGGACCCTGTACTCTTCAACCCATCCCTAGGGTATGTTCAAGCAACTCTTTTTATTGATTTCTTGGCTTTGGATACATTTGGGATGACAGAGGAATTGTGTTAGGGTCCTGAACCAAATACTGACTCTAAAGGTCTTCTGAAACCTCTCCGTAGTCCTAGATCAATCCAGTTTTATGGATGACCTAATACAATGTTAAACTTTTCCAGGCTTTTCTGAAGCAGAGTAAACTTTCTTTATCAGTTTATCAGTTTTTCAGCATCCTGGCTAAGGAT
>CAUYQG010100385.1:0-20648 GCA_963574415.1 Tarsius wallacei | reverse complement strand
TATCCAAATTTGTAGACACCTTTAAAAAAGCTGAACTTCTGGAAATGCAAGATTCATTTAGGGAAGTACAAAATGCAGTGGAAAATTTCAACAGTAGACTAGAGCAAGTAGAAGAAAGAATCTCAGAACTTGAAGACAAAGCTTTTGATCTAACCCCATTGGACGTCAATTAAGAAAAAAGTATTGGGAGAAAGGAAAAGAGTTTCCAAGAAATGTGAGGTTGTGTAAAGCATAGAAACTTAAGAATCATATGTGTTCCTTTGAAAAAAGAGAAAGCAGATTTGGAAAAGCTATTTGAGAGAATAATTGAGGAAAACTCTCTGGCTTTGCCAGAGATTTAAACAGCCATATATAAAAAACTCAGAGAACCTCTGGAAGATTTATTGCAAAAAGGTATGTAGGCTATGCAATGTTAATGTGAAGGAAATAATTCTAAGAGCAATGAGACAAAAGCATCAAATAATTTACAAAAGTGAATCTATCAGACTAACAGCAGATTTATCTGCAGAAACCCTATAAGCCAGAAGGGATTGGGACCTGATCTTCAATTGCCTCAAGCAGAATAACAGCCAGATAAGAATTTTGTATCCTGTAAAACTAAGTTACATAAGTTAAGAAGAAATAAATTCTTTCTCAGACAAGCAAACATTGAGTGAATTTGTCACCACTAGACTGGCTTTTTACAATAATTATTTAAAGGAGTTCTAAATACTGAAACAAAATACCTAAATATACCAGTAGAAAAACACTGGAAATAATAAAGATCACAATCCTTATAGAACACCAGCACAACAGAAAGAAAAAACAAAGAAGCAACCAGGAAACAGCCAACATGATGAGTGAAATAGTACCTTAAATATCATTACTAACCCCGCATATAAAGGGTCTCAGTGTTGCACCTAAAAGATATAGATGGACAGAATTGATTTTTTTAAAAAAAAAACCAATTCAAATATCTGCTGCCTTCAAGAGACCCTCTTAACACAAAAACATCTATAGATTCAAGGTAAATGGGTGGAAAAAAAGATTTATTATAAACAAAAATGAAAATCAAACAGAAGTAGTCATTCTCAGATCATATAAAAATACTTTAAATTAACAAAAAAAGACAAAGATGGTTTTCATATAATTATAAAAGGATCAATGCAACAAAATGATATAACAATTTTAAATATATATGCATCAAACAACAGAGCTCCAAGCTTTATAAAACAAATTTTACTACACCTTAGAAAAGAGACAGCAATATAATATAGTGGGAGACTTCAACACTCCAGTGACAACAATAGACAGATCATCAAGGCAGGAAGTCAACAAAGAAACGTTGTAGTTAAACTGAACCCTAGAGCAAATGGAATTAACAGACATCTACAGAACATTCTACCCCCAAATTATAGAATACACATTTTTCTCATCAGCACATGGAACATTCTCTAAGATAGATCACATGATAGGCCAAAAACAGAGTCTGAACAAATTCAAAAAATTAAAATCCTATTAAGCAATTTTTCAGACCACAGCAGAATAAAACTAGAAATTAACTCCAAGAAGAACTCTCAAACCCAAACAAATGAATGGAAATTAAACTATCTGCTCCTTAATGATCTTTAGGTAAAAAAGAAATCAAGATGGAAATAAAAATATTCCTTGAAATTAAATAAATTATGATATGAAATAAAAATATTCCTTGAAACGAAATAAGCTATAACATGAGTTATCAAAACTTGTGAGACATAGTCAAAGCCATGCTCAGAGGAAAATGTGCAGTGCTTAAGCTCTACACTAAAAAGACTGAAAGATCACTTATTGACAACCTATTTTCAAACCTCAGGGAAGTAGAAAAACATAAACAAACCAAACCCAAAGCTAGCAGAAGAAGAACAATAATGAAGATCACAGCAGAACTAAATAAAATTGAGAACAAAAATCAATACAAAAGATAAGTGAAGCAGAAAATAGACTATTTGAAAAGATAAAATTAATAGCTCACTAGCTAGATTAATTAAAAAATGAAAAGAGAAGCTTCAGATTATCTCAGAAATTAAAATAGAGACATTACAGCTGATACCACAGAAATATAAAATATCATCCAAGATTATTATGAACAACTCTATGCAAACAAATTAGACAATCAAGAGGAAATGGATAAATTATTGGAAACACACAACCTCTAATCTTGAATTAGGGAGAAAGAGAAAACTTGAACAGACCAATAACAAGTAATGAGAGATTGAAACAGTAATTAAAAGTCTCCCAACAAAAAAAGCCCAGAACCTGAGAAAATCACAGTTAAATTCTACCAACTTTCAAATGAGAACTGGTACCAATTTTACTGCAACTTTTCCATAAGAAAAAAATGAGAGAATTATTTCTAACCATTCTACAAGGCCATTATCACCCTATTACCAAAACTAGAAAAGACAAAAAAAAAAAAAAAAAAAGAAAGAAAGAAAGAAAGAAAATGACAGGCCCAAACCTTTGATGAACATAGACACACAAATACCCAAAGGAACAGAAGTCATTGTAAAAAGAAGACATTTGCATGTGGATGCAACTGTAAAAATATGGAATCAACTGAAATGGCAATCAACAGATTACTGGATAATGAAATTAGACATATAATGGAATACTATTCAGCCATATCAAAGAATGAAATAATGTCCTCTGCAGCACCATGGATGGAATCAGAGACCATCATCCTAAGCAAACTAATGCAAGAACGGAAAATCATGTTCTCATTTATACGTGGGAGGTAAACTAAGAATCAACAAAGACATATAGAATGGTGTAATGGGCATTGGAGACTCAGAAGTGGGAGGGGAAAGGGGTGAAGGGTTGAAAAAAAATCACCTATCGGGTACAATGTGCACAAGTAGGGGTCACGGGTACATTTAAAGACCAGACTTTTTTGCAAATATAAAATGAATCCATGTAACAAAAAACTATATCTATTTTTTAAAAAGAAATATAAGCCAGAATCTGGGGGAAATATTGGCAGATAAAATATCTGACATAGAAACCATCAAAAATGAATAAAGAACATGTCCAAGTCCATAATAAGAAGGCAAACCAATTTTTAAAATGGGCAAAATATTTAAACAACATTTTATGAAACATGAGATAAGAATCACTAATAAGTACATAAAAATTGCTCAACATAATTCACAACTGGGGAAAGGATGATGAAAAACATATGCCACTGTGAAAGAAAGGCTAATATTTAACAAGACTGCCAATTGCAAGATTTGGGGAGGATATGGAAGAATTAGCACTTAAAAAAAATAAGTTTAAACATACATTTACCATTTCACATAGAAATTCTACCACTAAGTTATTACCAGATAAATGAAAACATACACTCACAAAATAACTTGTATATGAATATTCATAGCAGCTTTATTAATAATATCTCCAAACTGTAGTGACTCAGACAGGCATTACCAGGTGAATGAATAAACATCTTGAGATGTATCCACAATGAAAGAAACTATTTAAAAATAAAAGAAAACAAAGTATTGGCACATACAACAACGTGAATGAATCTCTAGAATATTATACTCACTGGAAGAAATGAGACACAAAAGAGTATATTCTGTATTATTCTATTGATATAAAAATTTTAAAAAAGTAAACAAATGTATAGTGACATAAAGACCAATATTTGCCTGGGGCTAGAGGTGGGAGTGGGGAAATTGTTTATAAATATTCAGGAGAAAACTTTTGAGGGAATAGGAAATATTTTATATTGTAAATACATTTGTCAAAATTCATTGAATTGTACACTTAAAATGAGTGTATTTTGTTGATTATAAATTATAACTTCATAAAATGGATTTTAAGAATTAAGAGTGGTATTGCAATTAATTATCATGGGCATGTATTTTTGCCAATAGTTTGTTGGAATAGACCTCCAGGAATGTGATTGCTAGGCCACAAGGATGCATTTGTATATGTTTTTGCTAGATATTTCCAAATTTTCTCCCATAAGTATTGCACAGTTTTGAATCTAGTACTAAATTTAGAAAAGACTATCTCCCCAATCTATCCAAAATTGTTTGCTGCAAAACCTAGCTGTTTGACAGTCTAATAAAGAGACACAGAAACTTAGTATTCTTTTATTTGTATTTTTAAAAATGTATGAGCATTTTACCAATTTATGACCAATTCTTTTCTTTAGGACTCTTCTGTTATAGAATTTTGTCCTTTTAAAACTTATTTTAAAGTCTATTTTTAAAAGTTTCCTATATGTCCCAGGAATAACGGTCAGTTGATTGTGATTATCTTTTTGATGCACTGTAGGATTCAGTTTCTAGCATTTTGTTTAGTATTTTTGCATCTGTGTTCATCGTGAATATTGATGTATAGTGTGTGTGTGTGTATGTGTGTGCATGCGTGCGTGTGTGTGTGTGTGTGTACATGCTACATGCCCTGGCCTGATTTTTGGATTAGGGTGATACTAGCTTCATAGAATGAGTTATGGAGGGATCCTTTCTCCTTAATATTATGGAATAGTTTCAGTAAGATTGATGCCAGCTCTTCCTTGTATGTCTGGCAAAATATGGCTGTGAATCTGTCTAGTCCTGGGCTTTTTTTTGTTGGTGGCAGATTTTCATATTACTGATTTAATATGATTACTTGTTATCGTTCTTTTCAGAATTTCTATTTCTTCCTATTTCAATCTTGTGAGGTTGCATGTTTTCAGGACTTTATCCATTCCCTCTAGGTTTTCTAGTTTGTGTTCATTGAGGTATTCATAGTAGTCACTGATAATCTTTTGTATTTCTATGGTATTAGTTGTAATGTCACCTTTATCATTTCTGATTGTGCTTATTTGAATCTCTTTTCTTTTTTCCCCCTTGGTTATTGTAGATATGAGTCTGTCAATTTTATTTATCTTTTCAAAGAACCAACTTTTATTTTCATTGATCCTTTGGTCTCATTCTCATTTAGCTCTGTTCTAATCTTTCTTTCTTTCTTTCTTTCTTTCTTTCTTTCTTTCTTTCTTTCCCTCTCTCTCTCTCTCTCTCCCCCCCCCTTTCAGCTTTGGGTTTGGTTTTTTCTTGCTTTTCTTGTTCCTAGAGGTATGACATTAGGTCATTTATTTGATTTCTTTCTACTTTCTTAATGTAGGTATTAACGTTCTTAATACAACCTTTGGAACATCCGAAAGATTTTGGTATGTTTTGTCTCTATTTTTATTTGTTTTATTTCTGCTTTGATTTTGTTGTTTACTCCAAGTCATTCAAGAGAAAGTTATTTAATTGCCATGTACTTATGTGGTTTTGAGAGTTCCTCTTGGTATGGGCTTATATTTTTATTCTACTGTGCTTCAAGAAGATGCTTGGTATAATTTTGATTTTTAAAAATTTATTGAGACTTGCTTTATAAAGGAACAAATGGTCAATATTGGAGTATGTTCTGTGTGCAGATAATGTATATTCTGTTGTTGTTGAGTGGATTTGTCTGTAGATATCTATTAAGTCCAGGTGGTCAAGTGTCCAGTTTCTTTGTAGTTTTCTGTCTCAGTGATCTGTCTAATGGTGCCAATGGGATATTGAAGTTTCCCACTTTTATTGTGGGGTTGTCTTTTTCTTTTCTTAGGTCTAGTAGTAATTGTTACGTAAATCTGGGTGCTCCAATGTTGGGTGCATATATATTTAGGCTAGTTAAGTCTTGTTTTAGTGAACGTTTTTCATTATGTAATACCCTTCATTATACTTTTTTTTTTTTACTGTTGTTGGTTTAAAGTTTGTTTTATCTGATACAAGAATAGCAATTCCTGCTCTTTTTTGTTTTCCATTTGTGTGATAGATTGTTCTCCACCTCTTTACCTTGAGCCTATAGGTGTCATTATGTGTGAGATGAGTCTTTTGAAGACAATTGAAAGATGAGACCGTTTTAAAAATCTAATTTGTCACTCTGTTATTTTAGTGGAGCATTTAGGCTATTTACATTCAAGTTAATATTCTATGTGAGGTTTTGTTCCTATCATAGAGTTGTTGGCTAGTTGCTTTGAAGTTTCAACTGTGTAGTAGCTTAATAGGGTCTGTGGATTTGTAATTAAATGAAAGAAAGTATCATTCTTTTATTTAGGTGTTTAAATCACCCATAAGTATTTTTGTAGGGTTGGCCTGGTGGTGATGAATCACTTAGCATTTGCTGTCTGGAAAATAATTTATTTCACCTTTATTTATGAAGCTGAGTTTGACAGGGTTTAAACATCTTGACTGGCTTCTTTTTTCTTTAAGAAGGCTAAAAATAGCCCCCAATCTCTTTTGGTAAGTAAGGTTTTGGCTGAGAATTCTGCTATTAGTCTGAGATCCCATTTGTAGGTTAATTGCTTTTAAGATTTTTAAAATTTTGTATTTACCTTGGATAGTCTTATGATTATATGTCTTGAGAATGGTCATCTCATAAAGTATCTCACAGGAGTTCTTGGAATTTCTCGTAAAGTATTCTTATTTTGATGGCTTTTAAATTTCTTATTCTTTTTTCTCTCAAAGGATGTGACTGGGGTATATATTTTGTACTATTGTTTGGCTTTGTTTCTGGCCACTTTAAAAGGGCCAAGACTTTGTATGGGTTCCTTGATTGCAGACAGGTTTGTGTGGTGTCTTTCTCAAATGCTGCTTTTTGCAAGTTTGGGGAATTTTCCTAAATTATATCCTCAAATATGTTTTCCCAATTGCTGACTTTTTCTTCTTGTCTCTCAAAAATGCCAGTGAGTCACAAGTTTTGCTGCTTTACATAATTTCATATTTCTTGAAGGCTTTGTTCATTTGAAATTTTTTAAAAAATTTTAAAAATTTTTAATTATTTTTATTTTAAAGAAGCAGGGTACAATTCAGGGTTAGGTATACAAATGTTCATTATGCAGATACCCTTGTTGATGAGGTGTGCCCCCCACCTTCCCCAGGCAGATTCCCACTACTGCCAATCTTGCTTCCCCGCTCCTCTCCCGGCAGTTTCCCACTACTGCCAATCTTTTTCTTATAGTTTTTTTTGTTTTTTGTTTTTTTTTTGAGTTGGCATCTCACTCTGTCGCCCAGACTGGAGTGCAGCGGCCGCTCCCGGCCACCGCAGCCTCGACCCGCTGGGCTCCGGCGATCCTTCCGCCTCAGCCTTCCAAGGAGCTGGAACTACAGGCGCGTGCTACCACACCCGGCGAATGTTTTGATTTATTGTAGAGATGAGGTCTAGCTAAGTTGCCCAGGTGGGTCTCGAACCTGCAGGCTCAGGCAATCCACTCACCTCGGCCTCCCAAGGCGCGGGATTACAGGCTGAGCCACCGAGCCCGGCTTGTCTTATAGTTTTATGATAATTGTTCAAGGTCCGCTTATGAGTGAGAACATGTGATACTCAGCTCTTTATTTTCTGTGAAAGATCGCTCAGGATTATAAACTGTCAGTGCATCCAGGTTGCTGTGAAGTTCATGATTTTGTTCTTCTTTATGGCTGTGTAATATTCCATCATGTATATGTACCACATTTTTTAAAATTCAGTCCTCTTTTTAAAAAAAATCTTAAAAAAAATTTTTTTTATCTGACTGGATTAATTTGAAAGGCCAGACTTTAAGCTCCAAAACTGTTTCTTCTGCTTGGTCTATTGTTGAGGCTTCCAGCTATATTTTGGAATTCCTGTAGTAAATCGTTCAATTCCAGAAGTTCTGTTTGTTCCTTTCTTAATACAGTTATGTCATATTTTATATCTTGGATCGGTTTTCTAGCTTCTTTGTATTAGATTTAAACATTTTCTTGGATTGCTGGAGTTCTTGTACTGGTTCCTTCTCTGAGAAAACTGATGCTTTTTAAAAAAAAGTATTCTTATTTTGATGGCTTTTAAATTTCTTATTCTTTTTCTCTTAAGGATGTGACTGGGGAGTATATTGTGTACAGTTGTTTGGCTTTGTTTCTGGGTACTCTGAGAGAGCCAAGGCTCTGTATGGGTTCTTTGATTGCAGACAGGTTTGTGTGGTGGCTTTCTCAGATGCTGCTTTTTGTAGTGATGCATTTTTGTTTGGTGGCCTAGTTCAGGCTGAAGTCCAGTAGATGGCATGTAAGAGTAAGAGCTGATAGGTAGGCTTGTAACGCATGCTCCGCCTCAGCTGGAAAGAGCCACTAGAGAAGAGGGAAAGCCATCTTTCTTCAGCACACATTCACCTTCAGTGTGGATGGAGCCAATGGAAAAGCACAAAAAGCACTCTCACCCATCATGCTCTGGGTTTCAGCAAAGACGGAGCTTTTAGCACACACTCGCCGGGTCCCAACAGAAAGAACCACTGTTGCATCTGCGGTCAAGGGGATGAAGGAAGAGAGAAGACCCCTTCCCCACATCTGTTCCTGTTCTTTAGTGGAGTCCCCTTCAGGGGTTGGTGCCACATCCATATTTCTTTTGTCGCAAGGGGTTCTTTTTGGCAGGCCGCACCTCCACCTCTCTTATGGCTGGTCTGATCAAAGAGTTGGACCTTCAGGAAGCTCACTTCCTGGGGACCTGCCAGTCCCCTGTGGTTGCCACAGTCAGAGCAGGTTGTGGGGTATGTCTGTGGGGGGTCTGGTGGTACAATGACTTAAAGGCAGGGGATCCCTTTGACCGCAGGAGCAGAGCAAAGCAATGCCTAAATCAAAGGAACTTGTTTCTTCAAGCTCTTCTGGCAGCCATTCTGACAGTGAGTCTGACAAAAATTAAAGAGGAAAAAGCAAGTGGCTCCGGAAAAACCGGTAAAGAAGCGAGAGACTGGTGAAAATTCTAGAGCTCTGTCATCTCCCAAACACAGCTGCAGCAGCAGAGGTGACAACGTGCTTCCGATTGGGAAAATGAGGTACGTTCGTGTTCGGGACTTTAAGGAGAAAGTTCTAGTCCATATTAGAGAATATTTTGTGGACTCAGACAGTGAAATGAAACCAGGAAGAAAGGGAATTTCTTTAAACCAGGGGCAATGGAGTCAGCTGAAGAAACAGATTTTGACTTTGATGAGGTTGTAAGAAAAATGTAAAATCCGAGTCGTATAAAACCTGTACTCTTCTTGTTGTTCTGTCTTTTTAAATTGGCTTTTGCTTCCTTTTTTAAAAATTATTTTTATTTGTGTGTGTGTGTATGTGTGTTCCAATAAAACTTTATTTACAATGGCACAGCAAGCCACGTTTGGCTCACGTGCCACAGGGTTTTTGTCTTCTAAAGTTGTTCTCCAAACTATTTTATGTTTGCATTGCAGAACAATTTGTAAGATGAATACTTTTTAAGAGTGTTTTATTTTAAAAGTTCTGAGTGAAGCTAACGATTAACTTTATTAAGGAGGATTGTTTTGTGCACACACACACACACATACACACACACACAAAGCTGGGGATCTCTGAACCCTGTGCCATGGCTGCACAACTGGTATGGTGCACATTGTTTCAACCTGGGTCTGTGGGGACGCATGGCTGCACGAGCTAGCCACCTGGTTCTCTGTTCTGGGGAAGATCTCTAATCACCACCAATCCTGTTGCCCTAGGTCGCAGGGGGCAGTGGGGCTCCCTAACAGATGAGCAGTCAGAAAATTGTCAGAGGGGTAAGGAAAGCAAAGAAACTCTTCCACCTACTTTTTCTGCTAGACTCTGATCTCCTCAGGGTCAGTCTTAGCCAGACTTTTGCTTCTTTTTATCTGTAAACTCTAGCTCCTTTGTGTGGGTTCTCTGACAAATCCTGGGTCTCCTCCCTCCATTTTCTGCTCAAAATTTGACCATTCATCAGTAACTTTGATCTTCCTTTTGAGAGGAACTGGCATGTGATGTCCCTAGTTAGCTTTCTTGAAGGGAGAATTTAATACTTTTTCCCATATTAAAAGGTCTTTTCACTTGGTTTATAACTTTTTGTCATAGAATTATAATTTTATTTTTATAAAATCAAATGTAACACATTTTCTAAATGCATGTGGATTTTGATTCATAGTTATGAAAGTTTTCTCCAGTTCTTGGCTGCAGAAGAATTCAATAGGAATATTATTTTTTCTTTGTTCATTTTATTTTTAGATGGAAGATATCACAGTTAGTTGTAATAGCCATGGCAATCATCTGGTCAAAAGAGAAAAACTGATAATACAGAAAGGAGAGAGAATTTACCCTAGAGAAATCTAAGATTAGATGAGATGGTATGGGATCTGGTCAAATGCATGGAATTATAAATGTTATCCTATATATATTTAAGAATATAGCACAAAAAGAGAAAAAAAGAGAAAATTTCTGCCACAGGAAAAGTAAAGTATAGCCTTCAAAATTTTCAAACACAAATCTATTTTGAGAACTATTGTTCAAAACATCTTTTTTGATATTAACTTGTATTGAAATTCACATAAGATTGAGCTATTTAAAGTGAACAATTGAATGCCATTTGCTACATTCATAATGCTGTGCAATCCCCATTACTATCTAGTTCATCAAGAAGTTACTCCTCATTCCTCTCTCCACCCGCCGCCACTGGCAACCACCAACCAATCTGCTTTCTGTCTCCATGGACTTTCCTATTTTGGATATTTTACATTCAGAGAATGCCATAATATGTGACCTTTTGTGTTTGGATTCTCTCACATAATGTTTTCAAGGTTAATCCACATTGTAGCATATGTCAGCACGTCATCCACCTTGTGGTTGAATAATATTCCATTACACAAATATACCACAGTTGATCTATTATCTATTGATGGGCATTTGGGTTGTTTCCATCTTTTGACGCTCATGAATAATGCTGCTATAAACTTAGGTGTGCAGATATCTGTTTGAGCTCCTGCTTTCATTTCTGGAGGGGTACATGCCTAGGATTAAAATGGCTGGGTCATGTAGTAATTTTATATTTAATGTCTTAAAGACCTGCTGAAGTTTTTTCTAAAGCAGCTGCACCATGCTATATTTTCAACACCAGCAATATACAAGGGTTCCAATTTCATTACACTCTCATGAACTCTAGTTATTTTCCATTTTTAAAATTATAATCACTCTAGTAGATATAAATTGGTGTCTCATTGTGGTTTTGATTTGCAATTCACTAATGACTTATGATGTTGAGCATCTTTTCATGTACATATTGGCCATTTGTATATCTTCTTAGGAAAAATGTCTTCAAGACCTTTGCTCATTTTTGAAATTGGGTTGTCTTTTTTTGTTGTTGAATATACATATATATTTAATATATTTCAGATCCTTACCTGATATATGATTTGCAAACATTTTCTCCTATTTTGTAGTTTGTTTTCACACATTCTCAGTAGTGTCTTTTACAGAAGTTTTTAATTTTGATAGAGTTCAATTTATTTATTTTTCTGCTTCTGCTTCTGCTACCATATCTAAGAATCTATTCCAAATCCAAGTGCACGAACATTTGATCTTGAGTGACAAGTGACTATTTTATTCTACAAAAACATGAAATGTTGATACACAAATACTTAAAATACCTCAATAAGCTATCAGTAATTATTATTTCATTGTAAATTAAAATCTGAAAGGAAAACTCTCTTATAAGAATAAATTACATAAGACTAATGAGAATTCAATATAAGCAAAACATATAATTGTGTCAATAAACACTGGGAAGTCAACTTCTAAAATTCAATATCCAGTCCTTACAAAAATGACAGAGAAAGTTGGAACAGAAGTATACTTTCTTAAGCAAAGTCAAGATGAAATGCACAGCAGAGTTTGTAGCAACATTGCAATTAATATCCTAAATAAATTAAGGATGGTTATTATAACTTTTTTAAACATTAGCCTGTAAGTGTTATCTTTTAAAATAAGACATGGAAGAGAAATAAGTATGTACATTTTGGAAGGAAAGAAAATGGATTATTTTGTAGTTAAAATATTTTATGGCTGGAAATATCAAAGTAATAAATTGAAAATAAAAAATATATGAGAGGTAAAAAATGTGGCTAATATATAAAATTAGGCTGGGCTCAGTGACTCAGCCTGTCATCCCAGCACTTTGGGAGGCCAAGGCGAGTGAATTGCCTGAGCCCACAGGTTCGGGACCAGCCCAGCCAACTTGCTGAGATCTCGTCTCTACCAAAAAAAAAAAAAAAGAAATTAGCTGGTGTGGTAGTGTGTAGTTCTGGCTACTTGGAAGGCTGAGGTGGAAGGATCACCCAAGCCCAGGAGGTCGAAGCTGGGGTGGCTGTGAGCATGCCACTGCACCCCAGTCTCGGTGACAGAGTGAAACTCCAACTAAAAAAAAAAAAAAAATATATATATATATATATATATAAATAATTAAATGCATTATCATTATCATACATCAGGAATGACTAATTAGAAAATGCAGCAGAAATTAAGAGAAATACACTTTATTGTAGCTACAATACATAAAATATTGTGGTATAATCTTAACCACCCCTGAATCCCTTAGCTCTGGGCACGTGTGCATTCCAGGTTCTCTGTAGGGAGCAGTGCAACACAGAGACTTTATAAATTGATACAACTCTTTTGGAAAGCAGTTTTACAATTTAAACTATTGTGGGTCACTAAAATACTCAAGCCTGTTACCATCCTCATTTTACCTCTGAGAATTTATCCCGAGGTAATAATCTAAAATGTGGGGAAATTTGCATGCAGGAAGGTTTTCAATCATTCAAAACTAAAATAGGAAACTATTGAAATATTCAACAGTAGTGGAATATTTAAGCCACTATGACACACCCTTATGAGGAAACATAACCTGGCTATTAAACATGATGCTTATGAGGCTGCTATGTGAAATGACAAAAATGTTATACAATTTTGTTATAGTATTATTCAAATTATGTAAACTGTTTTTGGGAAAGTAATGGAGAAAAACAACTTCAGATTGCTAGTAGTGGTTATCCTAGTAAGCTAATATGATAAGCGGTTTTCTATTAATTATATTTTCCAAAGTGTCTGTAATTGCTTTTATGTTAAAAATAAAAATATCCATATGCTTTATTTATTTACCTGAAATCAATGTTTTAAAATAACGGATGAGAAAACATAATTGAAACTGTAAGCTTTTTATTTTACTGTTGGTCTTACTTTTCCCTGTAACTTACTACCACCTTAAGGATTTGGGTTTCAGTTTGTAACTCTCTTTTCTTATGTGTATGTGTGACATTTAAAAACATCTGTTCAGTACATTTACATAGGTAATAGAATAAAACCATCTGCTTGTCAATATGTCAACCAGCCTAAAAAATTCTAGTTGATTAATTGCTGGTGAAGTAATTGAATTCTTCTAACCACTAGTGATTATGCTTACAGATTTGTTGACTTATCCTTGAGTTTCTACCAATTTTTTGTTATCTATTGTTTCCTGAATTTCTTCTCCTGATAGTATATACCTCTATTATGTGAATGGTCCCTTTTAAGTATGCAAATTAGTGGCGAGTTTGCTGATTATTCTTTTCTGTATTTTATGTCTCCCTCTTTCTTGACTTCGTTCTCTCCTCTTCTTCCGTCTCCCCATACACCTTCTTATGTAGTCCACAGCATCTTATTTTCAAAGTTATTTCTTTCTTCTAGTGTTTAGTCATTTAACAAGTAGTCATAGAGTATTTAACAAATTGGGAGCTGTTCTAGGTGCTGGAATTACAGCAGTGAACAAATCTGACAAAAATCTCTGCTTATCTTGGGCTGATCATCAAGCATGGAAGCTTACATTCTAGTGGGCTACCCATTAGATCCTTGGCATTCAGTAAGGTGTATATTGATATTACTCTATCTTTTTGTACTCTCCTTATGTTACTCTGGTGTTCAGTAGAAAATAGATACAAGAAATCCGCTGTAGATCTGATTCTTATCCTCTAAGACAAGTGTTTAGAATTTACTCTCCCAATTTTTTTCCCCCAGGATATGTTTGAATGAGTGTTGTTGTTGACTTATGTCTGCACACGTGCATGCTTTTCTTTCTGAATTAATTTTCTATTCATTCCATGGGTTTTCAGTTTTTATTTTTACCTCCTCCTCATTTATGAAGCACCACACACATTGGTCCTCATGCTTTTGACTGTTCTTTCATTTTAAAGTATCTCTTTGTCTTTTCACCTTATATTTTAGATTTCTTTTACTTTACCACCAATTTCTCTTCAGCTTGTTTATTCTATTATTCAACTCTTCTATTGAAATTTTTATTTTAATGGTCATAGCTGAAGGATTAAGAACATATTTGTCTCTTGTATAGCTGTATTTTCACAGGAGGTCATTTTTATGATATAATGTTCTCTCAATTTTCTCATAATATACGAATAAGAACTTGTTAAATTTTCTTCTAAATTCTGGGTTATTTTTCTTCTTCTATGGTTGTTTATTTCATTTGCTGATTTGGTCCTATTTCTCAATGCTTTTAGTTTTCCTCAATAGCAATTATACTTGATCATATCTTTATTAGTTTTTGTCTGTGCCTGCTTTTAATGATATAGATTTTCTTCATGCTTATATCAAATTCTCATTTGCTATCTGTCCTCCAGGACTGTTTCATAATTACTGATTCATTAATGATGCTCTTTCATGCTTTCCAACGTGGCTGTGGATTTATAAAAATTAAAGTATACTTTTAATCATTTTACGATATCTTTGTTGGGTGGGAGACAGACATTTGTAATCCGATTTTACTTACCTTTTAATGGTTTTCTTTTTACTATGTAGAACCAGTTTCTGAACCAGTAAAATGTCTGATTATTGACACCTTTATAATAATTTAACAATTTGAAAAATATGTCCTTGAATTTTTCTAGGAAACATTTTATACCAAATTTTTGGCGTTTTGGATTGTTGTAATGTATACTCTTAAGGATGATGCAAATAAATATCTTATCATAAAATACTGAGAATAAGACAGAATTTGCCAGCCTGTTCTTTCTTTCTTTCTTTTTTCTTTTTTTTTGAGTTGGAGTCCCACTTCGTGGCTCAGGCTGGAGTGCAGTGACATGCTCACAGCCACCCCGGCGTCGACTGCTGGGCTCTGGCGATCCATCCGCCTCGGTCTTCCAAGCAGCCAGAACTACAGGTGCGCGCTACCACACCTGGCTAACTTTTAATTTGTTGTAATGAGGAGGTCTCGCCAAGTTGCCCGGGCTGATCTCGAATCCGCAGGCTCAGGTAATCCACTCGCCTCGACCTCCCAAAGTGCTGGGATGACAGGCTGAACCACTGATCCCTGCCATCTTCTTCTTTCTTTTACCTTTAAAACTAATTTTTTGAAAGATATTTTCATAGGAAAGACACTTTAATTTCAAAGAATATTTCAACATTGATTTTTCAACTCCCTCATCTACTATCTTATTTGTATTTTGACATTTATAATATGAAACAGAGCACATCACACAGGCTTCAACATTTAGAGTGAACACACAGTTCGGGTGTAAAGAGGAAAAAGAAACAATTTTACTCAGCTGTCTTTGAAGTTGCAAGTATTTTTCAGTCACATACAACAAAAATGGAAGTTCATGTAACCAGAACACTATCAATTTTTGTTTTTGTAGGCAGCTTTGCTGAACTCCAAGCCAGTACACACAATTTATTCATAGTCATAATAGTCAGGCTTAAGACCTGAGCATAAATCTGTTTTAGTAATTCTATCATGAAATGTTGATAATTGAGTTTACGCCTTTGAAATAAAAGTTTGTGTTTTACATTAGGAAAAATAAACACTACACAAGACACGGATTTTTTTCTAGAAACCATATTGGAATATGTCAAAGGTACATTAAAAAAAACACATTCAAAATAATCTTGCATCAAAGTAATACCTGTACCAAAAATACGTCATGTCTACTACTAATGGATTATCAGGTGCTATACAATCTATAGACAAGGCAGAAAGTTGACTATATTATGGGATAATTTGAGGAGTATTTAGAAAGTCTGTCTAATGACTTCTCTTTGCAACTGGCTTGATAATGTTCTTATTAGAATTATAATTAAGATCCAAACAGTCACAATCAAATTAGACATTTGGCTCCTGGGAAGGGCAGAACATTCTCGGTTGGGGAGAAGAATGCAGGACAAGGTCCTTTCCTGTTAACTCTTAGCGTATAGCATCTATTAGTTTGACTGATTTTATTGTTGCCTCCTTTGACACATTGTGAGACATTGGCGAATCTACATAAGTTCCAAAAAACCCCAGATCCATTATATTGGTCACTCACTAGGAATATTCACTTAGAATAAGCCTTATTAGCAGGAAGGAATCAAAGAAATGCTGTTTCAGATACACTTATATCTTACACTCAGTGTAAATCATTTTGTTGTAGAAAGTCCACTACTATATATAGTTTTGGTTGTTTTTGCACTTTCTCATATTCTTTCTGTTTTTTAGTCCATGCTTAATACTTCTCATCAAAATTTGAAGGTACTTTGCAAATTGCTACTATGCTTTAGTCTTAATTGCTATGAAATGATAGTTAAACATAAGTCTGGGAAGAAAGAAGATGGTTACTTTTCTTTGAAAGAAAAATTTATAAAAATGAGATTTTATTTGTTGCCGGGTATGATGGTGGAACTGGGAAAATGAACTAATTTCTGAAAAAATGCTGTGGTTGTTTTATGAAAGCGGACAGCTTGGTTGCTTCCCCAGCTTATTGTTGCCCCCTCCGTCTCCCTTTTCTTCACTTTCTTTTTATTATCACAAAAAAGTTCTTTATGTAAAGGAATCTATTTCAGATACAGGAAGAATCCCAGGCATGTTTCTGTACATCAGAAATTAGCCATCCAAGAATATGTAAGGAAAGCAGCAATCAGAAAACTCTGATGAAGTAACAAGCAAACAAAATAATCTTTTGGCAACAGTCTAATTTTGTCCAACTGACCCAGAGGCACTGCTGTGCCCTTGTGGTGATTGGAAAGAAGACAAATGATTCTATCACTCCTCGGAATATCTCAGTGGCAGGAATCCTATACCCAATGAGGACGTGAACTGACTGCCTTAGTAGATGCTTTGCT
This sequence comes from Tarsius wallacei, assembly GCA_963574415.1. NCBI lineage: Eukaryota > Metazoa > Chordata > Mammalia > Primates > Tarsiidae > Tarsius > Tarsius wallacei. The sequence continues at coordinate 3,732 of CAUYQG010100385.1, read as the reverse complement.
TACAAGACCTTATTTTAATTCTCACAACAACTATATGATTTAAGTATTATTTTAAATCTATTATCCCTACATTTCAGATGAAAAAACTGTATCAATAAGGCTAAATAGGCTGCTGAAAGCCACACAGCTAACAAGTAGTATAGTTTAGAGGCAGTCTCAGATCTGTCTGCTTTCAAAACATCAACTGACCTTTCCGTGAACATGATTATTTTCTGGGGCTTTGAAGGTTGATTTATTTGATTTATTAGGTGTTTCTCATTACCAGTCAGTCTTCAAGCGTACAGGAAATTTATCTCAGCTGCAGTACTAGATAAAATACTGCAAGAAGTATCTGTCTGGCTTAATCAGTTGTAAAGCTAGAAATAGCCAATGGCTTACATTAACTCTGCTGTCATTCTCATCTTTTGACTTCATTGTGCTTTCTGTTTTTTGGATATTTGCGATGCCTTGTTTTGTAGACGTGAGTTTGCTGTCTCTCCAGCATGAATTCTCATTTTGCTTTCTCCCAATAGCCTTGATTTCCCTGTCCAATTCTACTTCCAAGGCTGATCTGAGATTAGTTTAAACCTGTTGGACATCCAGTCTCTATGGCCACAGGGATGGTCACATGATCCAGTCAGAATCATAGAGATATGATGAGGCATTGTCCTCAGGGAAAGAGGAACTTCCTCATCTTCTGGGGCAGTCATTGAAAGAAACTCTCTTCTTCTGGGTTGTGTGGTATGAAGATATGAAGCTCTGACCCTTTGCAGTCATTTCTAACCGGCAGGGAAGTCCCTAGAGCTGCCAGACAGGCACTGGGAACAGTGTGAGGACCAACCTGACACAGGAAGGCACAGCCAATAGATTAAGTCTAGGGCCACCACTCATACTATTCCAGCCGCTAGAGAGGAAGCCTAACCCGCAGCATTGTATTTGCTTTCAGAGTTTTTAAATATGTGAATCAATAAATTCCCTTTATTATTTGACACTGTGAATTGAGGTTTTTGCCATGTGCTCTTAACTGATAAAACTGTCTTCTAGATTTTTCTAGGAAGACAGTCATCATCAAAAACACTTCTGTTCTTATAATTTGTATTAGGATTCTCCAGAGAAACAGAACCAATAGGATTATACATAGAGATACAGAAAGAGATTTATTATGAAGGATTGGCTTCCGTGATTATGAAAGTTGAGGTGTCTCACAACCTGCCATCTGAAAGTTGGAGGCCCAGAAAAGTTAGCGGTATAATTTCCGTGCCTGAGCATAGAAGATGCATGAAAGAACTCAAGCAGAGTATAAATTTATTTTTTGTTCTATTTGGGTCCTCAATGGATTAGATGATGCCCACCCACCTTGGTGAAGTGGATCTTCTTTATTCAGTCTACTGACTCAAGTGAAAATCTCTTCTGGAAACACCTTCCCAGACACACCCAGAAATAATGTTTTGCCAACTATTTGAGCATACCTTAGCACAGCCAAGTTGACACATAACACAGTTACTCATCTGAAAGAATTTTATTATCTCTATGAGTGGGAAGGGCAATTAGCTGGCATAGTAATTTTGGTTAATTGAAATTTTTTTTACATTTCCCTATCAATAGGTTTTTTAAAACAATTTTAATTTTGAAGATGTGGGGTACAATTCAGAGTTAGGTATACAAATGTTCATTATGCAGGGACCCTTGTTGATGAGGTGTGCACCCTTCCCCCGGCAGTTTCCCGCTACTGCCTCCCCTGCCCCGCCCTAGCAGGTTCCCACTACTGCCAATCCCTTTCTTATAGTATTATGATCATTGTTCAAGGTCTGCTTATGAGTGAGAACATGTGGTACTCAGTTCTTTGTTTCTGTAATGGATTGAAATTTAAGGCTAACTTAGAGGAATTAAAACTCAGTTTGTTTCAGCAGTTGCTATTGAAAAATATTTTCTTTCTAAGTTGGTATGGATCTGCAAGTATTTAAAGGCTTCAAATTCTGGTTAATTGAGGTTTATTAGAAATAATAATTTAAGGTATTTTATTGTAAGAGCCTCCTGAGATCACATAATTTAATAACCCTTCTTTTGTCTAGATATGCTTCTCTCATCTAGCGCTGTATTTGCTGATACTGATGGTGAATTGTTTAACCTTTTGAAACCATTTTCAGTAATTCTAGGGTGATATTTGCACACATACTTGGCTTTCTTTATAAATAAACTATACAAAGCTTATTCCAGACTGTTAGTAAATGTGGAAAATCTAGGAGCTGAGGGCAGACTGACATATTTGCAAATTTGGGGACTATTTAAAATAATGGTTTATTCTTCAAACATACTTCAAACCATTTGCTTGCAAACACTGTAACATAAAAACAAGGAGATGAACGTTGCTTTTAAATATCTTATTTGCTGCCTTATAGGGAACGGCATCTAAAATATCAATTTTGCTGACTTATTTGAGCCAGATGAGAGGAATTAAAGTCCATCGGGAAAAATAGGTTTCATTAAGAGCAATAATAAGAAAAACATCATAGAACACACTGAAGTGTAGAAATAATTAAGATTTGCAGCCAGTTCAAATACCTATGAATTACTTCAAAGATTCAATAGGTTTCCCAAAGAAGAAAAGGAAGGCTTTAAGTTATCATTGAGAATATGGCCAGACTAGGGAGGCTATTATATTTTCTAGCCCTTTTAGGGAATGGGTAAAATAATATACCATTTACACATATACATTTGTGGAAGTCCTGACTGTGAAACCTGGAATATCCTAATTTGAAATATCACCTTGAACAAGTTGCTTCATTTTTAACGGTGGAGTTTTCTTCAGAAAATAATGGAAATCATGCAGGTTTGCCTTAGAAAAGGAAAAGAATAGATAGCTGAGAGTCTATAATATAAGCGGCATCTGCAGTCAGTGCCACTTTCAAGCAGACAGAGGGCTGAGGAAATTAGTTCTGGCAGTGGCAGGGTAGCTAAATAGGCAGCTGGTCTAGGAAAAATGAATTCACAGAAGGCTCATCTGTTGCTTAATACAGATGGGATCGTCTGGCCAAATGGCATGAAGAGGAGGATACTCTTGGAACATATGCTTGTTTGATTCCCGTGTAAAAAGCAAGACTCTTTTTCAGTATTTTAACAACTGGTGACTACATATCTAGTTTTATAAAGGCCATGTTGAAATGAGATGAAAATGCTGTTTGGAACATCTGCAAACTTGGCAACAAGTGATGCAAAGGCGTTACTTACTGAAGGAAAGATTTGGTGTATGTGTTCCAGCTCTGTACAGAGTGCTGTGGCATTGGCTAATTATTTGACCGAAGTCCTCCATGATTGAATTGTAAAAACTTGACGATATGCTCTTGTTTTTAGCCCCTTCATCAGAAGCTGAGGTAAGAGTATGGCAGGCAGAGACATATGTGTGAGACCGCAATAACAGAGGATTTTGCATATTCATAGATCTTTGGAGGTGTCAGCATCATGGAGAACCATGAGGATGGACTGGAGATAGGGGTTTAGAAGTAGGTAAGGCCCTATTGGTTAGGACCTGATGAGCATTTGAAGGAATATAAATTTTATACAGAAGATACTGCAGAGTTTTTTGTTTTGTTTTGTTTTTTGTTTTTGTTTTTCTTTTTTTGAGTTGGAGTCTCACTCTGTCACCCAGACTGGAGTGCAGTGGCCGCTCCCGGCCACCGCAGCCTCGACCTGCTGGGCTCCGGCGATCCTTCTGCCTCAGCCTTCCAAGTAGCTGGAACTACAGGCGCGCGCTAC
>CAUYQG010100379.1:0-41622 GCA_963574415.1 Tarsius wallacei | reverse complement strand
TGTAGTTCCAGCTACTTGGAAGGCTGAGGCGGAAGGATCGCCGGAGCCCAGCAGGTCGAGGCTGCAGTGGCCGGGAGCGGCCACTGCACTCCAGTCTGGGCGACAGAGTGAGACTCCAACTCAAAAAAAAAAAAAAAAAGTATTCTGTCAGAGACATAACACCTCTAAATTTTCTGTATCTCCATTGTACTAACTACAAGGAAAACAATAACTGAAAAAACTAATTCTAGCCAGGTGCGGTAGCTCATGCCTGTAATCCCAGCACTTTGGGAAGCTGAAGCAGGAGAACTACTTGAGTCCAGGAGTTCCAGACCAGCCTAGGCCAACACAGTGAAACCTCATCTTTACAAAAAATAACAAAATTAGCTGGTATGATGGTACATATCTGTAGTCACAGCTACTCAGAAGGCTGAGGCAGAAGGACTGCCTGAACCCAGGAGATCAAGGCTGCAGTAAGCTGTGATCATGACACTACACTCCAGCTTGAGTGACAAAGTAAGACCCCTTTTTTTAGTTGGAGTCTCACTCAGTCGCCCAGACTGGAGTGCAGTGCCACACTCCCGGCCAAAGCAGCCTCGACCTGCCGGTCTCCAGTGATCCTTCCACCTCAGCCTTCCAAGTAGCCGGAACTACAGGTGCGCGCTACCATGCCCGGCTAATTTTTGATTTATTGTAGAGACGAGATCTTACCAAGTTGCCTGGGTGGGTTTTGAACCCGTGGGCTCAGGCAATCCACTCGCCTTGGCCTCCCAAAGTGCTAGGCTTACAGGCTGAGCCACCGAGCCCAGCCAAAATTATGTTTTTAAGAGTATCCAGAACAAAAATTATTTTGCTTTGTAACTGAGGTTGCATAAATCAAATATTCTCTTCCAATAAGACTACAGTATCAGAATACTGTAAACTATTAATACAGATGAACACAAACTAAACTGGATATTGATCTGAGCTGGGCATCAAAAATATCCAAAGAAAAATATAAACACATTAAACATATTTTTGTTCCTATGAATTATTCTGGTTTTGAGTACCTTAATAATAATAAAACATAATACTTGGGCCTTGATTTAGCCCCTCCTTCCTTCCTTCAGGTTTTAAAAAACATTCAGAATGAAAGCTGTCCATTTAAATCTGGAAACATGTTTCCATGTGAAAATTTAATACCAACAAACAAATCAGTAAAAGTAGCAACGGGATGGACACAATTTTATCTTGAAATACCAAAACTCAAAAATCAACCAGCAATGATAAGACTAACTAGAGGAGGGCAAAAAGTAAGCATGGAAGGAAAGAGGGAAGGAAGGAAGTCTAGAAGAATAATGACTACTCTTGGTAATTCAGAATAAAATTCAACACATTATTATTTTATAAAGGTTAAATCATTAGAACATTTTCCCTTGCTGTATTTCAATTATTTTCAAAGATAAGGTTGTGAAAAAATAATTATTTGACATGCATTTAATTAAAATCAACATACTCACTCAGGTTTCAGCCACAATGGGAAAATAATTCTTCATGGAAAAAGCAAACATTAAAAAATACATATGTTCGGCTGGGCTTGGTGGCTCAGCCTGTAATCCCAGCACTTTGGGAGGCCGAGGCGAGTGGATTGCCTGAGCTCGTGAGTTCAAACCCCACCTGGGCAACTTAGTGAGACCTCATCTCTAAAATACATCAAAAATCAGCCAGGCGTGGTAGGCACACCTGTAGTTCCAGCTACTTGGAAGGCGAGGCTGAAGGATCGCCAGAGCACAGTAGGTTGAGGTTGCAGTAGCCAGGAGTGTGCCACTGCACTCAAGTCTGGGCAACAGAGCGAGACTCCAATTAAAAAAAAAAAAAAGCATATGTTCACCAAAAAATAATTAAAAAGTCATAAGAAAGATAAATCAGAATAAGAATTTAAGGTAAGAAAAGACATAGTATAATGAAGAAAAAATAGTAAGCTGTGGAATCAACAAAACAATTATTCAAGTAACTGTTCATGTGGTTATGAAACTAAATGCAAATACACAAAAAAGAAACTTTATAATGTAAAAAAATGATTAATAATTCCAGATTATTTTAATAAGATATGGGGGTGAGGAAAGATGAAGGGTACCTGAAAAGAGAATGGGGCTTGCTAAAATTTAGATGTTTCATTCTTAATGTTAATAGAGACACAGGTTCTTATATGTATTATATTGCATATAGAAGTAGGAAAAGCAAAAATAACTCCCTTAATTGGCACGTTAAAATCTTTTAATTCACTAACTGGACATGGTGGCTCATGACTATAATCCCAACACTTTGGGAAGCCAAGGTGGGATCACTTGAGCCCAGGGGTTCAAGACCAGTCTAGGCAATATAACCAGACTTTGTCTCTACAAAAAAATTAAAAAATTAGCTGGCCATGGTGGTGCATGCCTGTAGTCTCAGTTACTCAGGCTGAGGCAAAAGGATCACCTGAGCACAGGAGATTGAGACTGTATGAGCTGTGATCATGCCACTGCACTCCAGCCTGGGCGACAGAGATCCTGACTCAAAAAAAAACTTAGTAAGCCTTGATCAAAATAGCAAAAAAAAGCACCGAAACAAAGAAAACAAACAAAGAAAGCATTATAAACAGTATAAAATAAAGATGGAAGAAATAAATCAAAAACCTGTTAGAAAATAAATAAGTTATGTTTCATATCTAAAAGACTTGAATTATTATAGGGATCATACCTTGATGACAGAGAAAGGTTGAAGATAATAAAATTGGCAGACTTGAAAGATACATGCAAAGAAAAACAAGTGGCAATATTAACAAAACATAAAGAATCTGAGGCCAAAGCTTTAAGTAGGACAGAGGATTATTTTATACTGATAAAAATTCTACCTATTCAACAAGACAGCACTAAGATTTCAAAACTGAGATAGTTAGATACTGCTATGGTCTGAATGTTTGTCCCCCTCCCAAAATCAAGATATTGAAATCTTACTCCTCAAGGGGATGGTATTAGGAGGAGACACCTTTGAGAGGCAATTAGGCCATAGGGAAGGAGGCCTCATGACTGGGATTAGTGTCCTTAAAAAGGAAGTCCAAGGGAGTATGGTCACACCTTCCACCAAATGAGAACACAGCAAGAAGTCGGAAAGCGGGCCCTCACTAGACATTGAGTCTGCTGGTGCCATGATTTTAGACTTCCCAGTTTCCAGATATGTGAGAAATTTCTCTGTTTATAAGTTACCCACTTACAGTTTTCTGTTATAGCAGCACAAATGAACTAAGATTATAAACTGGAGTGAGAAGCTAATGACTATCAACGTTTCACAGACTGAGGAAAAAAACTGATTTAAGATACAGTATACCTAAGTAATATCATCAATAAGGTGACTCAATATAGCTTATAGAAAATAAACCTTCTTTTCAAACTCCTGAACTTTTTATAAAAAGTGATCCTACACTGGACCAAAGAAACGTTAAATAAGAAATTAATAACAAAAGGTTAGCAATAGGGAAATGGGCCACCTGAGACCCAATCTCCACCACTATACAATATGTAATGAATATGCACATGTACTCTCAAACCTAAAATAAAAATACAATTTAAAAAAAAGGTTAGCAACAACAAAAACTCCACCAATAAACATACAAAACTAATCATTTCAAAGTGTTAAACTAATAGTACGATCAAATAAAAATTGCTGTCATAAAAATTTGTTTAAAAGAATCATTTAAAATAGCACTAAAAACCATGAAATACTTAGGAATAAATCTAACGAGAAACACAAGATTTGTATGCTGAAGTAAAAACCACTGATGCAGAACTGAGTAAGACCTAAATAAATGGAGAAATATACCATGGGTCAGAAAACTCAATACTATTAAGATGTAAATTCTCTCAGACTCTTCCCCACTCCCTACCCCCCATTCGCCATGACTTGCTAAGCTACGGTCTGGCCATGTGTTCTTTGAGTTATGGCAAGGTCATGTTTTCCTAAGTTTGGCCTCCTTCCCTACCTTGGGGAGGTGAATCTCTTCTCTTTTCTCTTCTCTCTCTAATTTACTTTCGAAATAAACTATATTTTCCAATCAAAAAAAAAAAAAAGTAAATTCCTCCCAAATTGATCTTTAGATACAAAGACCAATCAAAATCCTGGTAGACTCTTTTCTGGAAACTGACAAATAAAATTCTACATGGAAAGGCAAAGGACTTAGAATAACAAATTTTTAAAAAAAATCTTTTTTAGAGACAAGGTCTTGTTCTGTTACCCAGGCTGGAATACAGTGGCACAACCATAGCTCACTGCAGCCTCCAACCCCTGAGCTCAAGTGATCCATCCATTCACTTCAGTCTCCTGAGTAGTTGGGACTACAGGCATGCTGCCATGCCCGGCGAACTTTAAGAAAAAAATTTTTTGTAGAGACAGGGACTTACTATGTTGCTCAGGCTGGTCTCAAGCTCCTGGTCTCAAGTCATCCTCACCTAAGCCTCCCAAAGGACTGGAATTACAGGCATAAGCCATCGCACCTGACCTAGCTAAACAATTTTGAAAAAGAAGGGAGAGGACTCACACTACCTGACTCCAAAAATTATCATAAAGATACAGTAATCAAGACAGTGTACTGTTGGCTTAATGACAGACACACAGACCAATAGAACACATTAGAATCTAGAAACAGATTCACACAGATATGGCCAACTGATTTTTAACAAAGATGCTAAGGTAATTTGATGGAGAAATGAAAGTCTCGCCCAAGTGGTATTAGAACAATTGGTTATCCAAATGCACTTTGGTGCCTGTATCGTACTACACAAAAGTCAACTCAAAATAGATCATACAGAGCTTAATATTACACTTTTAGAAAACAAAGAAGAAAATCTCTGTGACCTTGGGTTAGGCAAAGATTTCTTAGATAAAACACAAACCATAAAAGAAAAAAAAAACTGATAAACTGGATTTCATCCAAGCTAAAAACTTCCAATTTTCAAGACATGTATTAAAGGTACATATTGGGAGAAAATATTTGCAAGATACACATCTGATAAAGAATTTGTATCAAGAATATATACAGAACTCAGTAATAAAAAGACAACCTAATAAAAAATGAGTAAAAGATCAGAATAGGTACTTCATCAAGAGGGGATATGGATGACAAATAAGCCTGTAAGATGCTCAACATCATTAGCTGTTAGGGAAATGCAAATTAAAACCACAATGAAATACCACTACATACCTATTAGAGAGGCTTACTAAACCATACAATACAAAGTGCTGGTAAGGATACAGAACTAGAGAATTCAATGTATCTTATACAGTTCTGGTGGGTATGTAAAATGGTACAGACAGTTTGGAAAGCTGGGAGTTTCTTACAAAGTTAAACAGAGGTAAGTGTTTATCACATAACTTAGCAATTCCACTTTTAGGTATTTATCCAAGAGATGTTATACAAAAACACGTATAATAGCAGCTTTATTCATAAAACCAGAAACAATCCAAATGTCCATTAACTTGTGAATAAACAAACTGTTTTATATCCACATATTAAAATACTACTAAGCAATAAAAAGGAATGAAATATTGCTACATGCAACAACATGATCCCATTTATATCTTGGAAAGGCAAAATTATAAGGACAGAAATCAGATATGTACTTGTCAGGGATAAGGGAAGGACTGAAAGGACTGACTGGGGGGCCAGTGGGAACTTTTAGGGGTAATGAAAATGCTCAACTCTAGTGGTGGTTACACAACTGTGTATATTTGTAAAAACTCATCCAACTGTATACTTAGAAAGATTTCTGTAAATAAATTATACCATGATAAATTTGACTTTAAAAAAATGCATTTCAGCTGGGTGTGGTGGCTCACGCCTATAATCCCAGCACTTTGGGAAGCAGAGGTGAGAGGATTGTCTGAGTCTCAGGGTTTGAGACCAGCCTGGGCAACCTGGCAAGACCTCATCTCTACAATATATCAAAACAAATTAGCTGGGCATGGTGGCGTGTGCCTGTGGTTCCAGCTACTTGGAAAGCTGAGGCAGAAGGATCACCTGAGCCCAGCAGGTAGAGGTTGTGGTGGCTGTGAGCATGCCACTTCACTCCAGTCTAGGTGACAGAGTGAGACTCCTACAAAAAAAAAAAAAAGAATTTCAAATGAGAACACTATAAGGCATATTTTATAGAATATGGACAATTCTCCAATAAGAGGAAGATTAATAGCCTTTTAAGTGCTTCCATTATTAAATAAGAAAAATAAAAATAAATGTACCAAGCACTTGAAAAAGATAAGAAAGTCAAACTTCTGGCAAGTCTAGTCAAGAAAAAGGGGATAGAAACACAAATGTGCAATATGAAGAATGAAAATAAAGTATCAAATACAGACATACTAAAAAGCATATTTTTTATATTGATATTAATAAACGAGAAATGACTTAAATGGGAAACAAATTATCAAAACTGACTCAAGAAGAGGTAGAAAAATAGTTCTAGATTCAGATGAATTTATATCACTTTTTAAGTTATACCTTCAGGAAACAAAAAATTTGGTTATAATTCCTCATCATTCCAGCACATAGAAACAGAAAACTCCTAGTTTACTTTATTAATACAATATAATCTCAACTCTACAATCTGTCCAAGTATACAAATAGGAAAACCACAAAAAAAACCACTTAAATACAGTTTAGAGTTACCCTTAAAAAAGCATTTATTTGCATGTGCCACATAACACACACATATATAGATTGGCTTACTCAAATATCTTATCTGGAACCCTCTATTTCCCTAGTTTATTTGCATTTCTATGTTTCCTCAAAACCTTTGTCTTTGCCTTCTCCATTCTTATCCACACCTAATGACCATGTATCCTAATTAACTAGAAAAATAAGAACAACCACAAGAGATTTTCTATATGTTTTTATGACCACAATGCCTACTCACTCACCTAGGCTAGGGTCCTCATTGTCTTCCTTGCTTCTATGTAAACTAAAGACTCGCACACTGGGTCCCTTCCAGTCTCATCTACATAAGGATGTTGCTCTTACGATTTTTTTTTTCCCCTCTACCGAATCATTTCCACCAGTGTAAAACAAGCTGTATTCCTCCCAGGCTAAAAACAAACAGCAAACAAATGACACACCCTTTAGCAGTACCATCTCATTTTTCTGCTCCCTTTAGAGCAGAACTCCTTTTTAAAAGCTGTCTACAGTTGGCCCTCCATATCCACAAGTTCCACATCTACTGATTGAACCAATCTTGGATCAAAAACATCCAAAATTAAAAAAAGAAAAGACTAATACATATTTAAAAAATACAACAAAAATTTACTAAACATTACATTATATTAGGTATATAAGTAATCTAGAGAGGGGTCAGTCCTGGAACCATTTCCAGCGGACACCAAGGAATGACTGTGTATTCACTGCCTTGAATCTTTCTTCTGTTATTCTCCGAAATCCACTCTAATCAGTCTTTTGCCCTCAATACTCCAATATAACTGCTCTCTTAAGGTTATCAATGGCTTTATGCTGCTAAATGAAAAAGGTGAAAGATCGGTCCTTAGAGAATAAAGCTGCAGCCCTGGTAGATAAAGGTCTTCTCCCTATAAAGCAAAAACTATTAGGACTTATTTATCACTGGCTACTTCTTATCAGGTTCCTTTGCTGTTTTTTCTCATTTCATCATTCCCAAAACTTTCTCCAGTCATATTCTCTATTTGAGTCATCCAGTCTCATGGCTTTAAATACCATCTACAAATTGATGACTCATATTTATTAACTTCAGCTAGATCTGTCCACTGAACTCCAGACTCATAAGTCCTTGACATTTCTACCTGGATGACTGACACCTTAAACTTTATATGCTCAGCAATGAACTCTTGATCTTCCCTTCAAGAGATGAGTCTCCCAGAATCTTGCCCATTCCAAGTAAATGACAATTCCATTTGTTGAATGCAAAAACCATAGAGCCACCTTCCTTTCTCTTATGCATACGATGTGCCAGGAAATCTATCAGTTTTAACTTTAAAATACATCCAGATTATTAACCTTTCTCACTACCACTGCCATTACCAGCTTGGTTCAGGAACCATAGTACTTTCTAACTGGATTATTTCTAACTGCCTTCTAAATGTTCTCCCACTTCTGCCCTTGGGCCCCTACAATTGGATCTCAATATAGCTAAGTCACAGAATCTTTTAGAACTTAAGTCAGATAATGCCTCTGCTCAAAATCTTTCAAAGGCAATCTAACTCATACAAAGTAAAAAGCTCAGATCCTTAGGGACTAAAAGGCCGTAAATGACTGTTCCTCCCTCCAACCACCCAACACCACCCACCTACTAATCTTCCCCACATACAGTCACACTGACCTCACAATCATGACTGCTCAACTCAGGGTTTTTTTTGTTATTCTCTTTGCTGATATACCCTTCCACAGAGGTTCTTAAAATTGGCAATCCCTTCTTTAGGTCCTTGTTCAAATGTCAGCTTCTTAGTGAGGGATTCCCTGATCACTGTGCTTACAACTGCAGCCTCCATTCTTCCATACCCACTCAACTTCTTCCTGACTTGATTTTTCTCCATAGCATTTATCACTGTCTGATCTCTCTGCCTACCAGAAGCAAAGGCAAATCTCTGGAGGAATGCGTTTTCATTCTGAACCTCAAAGAATTCCCACACATACTTTTCCAAGAACAATGAGTAGCTCAAAGTAAAAAAAACAAAAAACAAAAAAACCCAGGTATGTAAGGAAAAAGAGGACTATGGTAGAAAGCAATAGAAAAGACAGCAGAGACAAATCCACAAAGACTTCAGATAAGCTGAAGAGGTACTTATTGAACTAAAACATATACAAGAGGGAGACTCCCCCAAAATGGAATTTATTTATAAAAAATTGTGTATTCTTATTTAAACTTCAGTCACTTTCAAAGTACTCTCTGTTTAATGCAATACACCTATTGAGATACTTTTTCCACTGCTCAAAACAGTTTTTGAACTCATCAATTCTGATGCCTTTTAGTGCTTCTGCTGTTTTGTTTCACTTCTTCCACATTGGCAAAAGGTTTCTCTGAGGGCTTTTCTCATGCGGAAACAAACAAACAAACAAAAACAGTCACTAGAGGCAGGAGCAGGTGAATAGGGAGGGTGGGGCATGGAAATCAAGTCATTTTGGGTCAAAAACTGCTGAAAACTCAGCAAGTTGTGGGCAGGTAAGCCATCATGGTGGAAGAACCGGTCACCTGTTTGCCATAACTTGGAATGTTTCTTCTGCAAATTGTGACACAACCTTCTCAAAATGTTCAGGTAAAAACTTTGGTTGATTGTTAGCTGTTTGATTTGAAGGAACAAATTCCAAGTATACTACAAGGGGCCTGCCCTCCAAAAAGATAAATCTGGTTTTTTAGGGGTCCTCCCTTGTATAAGGAAACATTATCCAGAACATAGCACAAAGAGATAGAAAATAGGATGATAAGGAACATGAAAGAATTAATGGGAGAAGGGCTAAAATACATTTAATTGGTGAGAGAAGAAGAAAAAAAGGTGAGAGAACAGTGGCAATATCTGAAGAAATTATGAGTGAGAATTTCCCAGAACTGCTAAAAGATGCCGATCTTCTGATTCAAGAAGTCAAACGAAGTCTATATAGTTTAAAGAGAAGAAATGCACAAACAAGATAGTTCACAGTGAAACTGAAAAATATCACATCAAAGAGAAAAATTTTAAAGAAAAAAAAAGATCCTTCAAAAACATACTGCTACTTCTCAGCAGTAATAAATGAAAACTAGTAGATAGTAGAATAGTTTCTTCAATGCCCTGGGGATTCTATCCCCAGAGAAAGTATCTCTGAAGATTGAGAACAAAATTAAGACATTTTCAGTCAAGCAGATATTGGGAGAGTTTATCACCACAGATTCTCACTAAGGGACTTTGCAAAGACAGAATAAGTAACTATAAAAAGTCTGGAATGCAAAAAGAGCAAAGACAATAGAGGGTGCAAATGAACCCCGAATTTATGATACAACAACAAAACTGTATAATAAGATAAAATTAAAATACATGACACCCATACATAAAAGATTAGAGGACTGTAAACGGAATTAAAGTGTGTTCTAAGGACTTTGAGCAGAATCAGCTTTAGACTTTGGAAAGAATAACTCTGCATGTTTTCATTTCTAGGATAACAACAAAAAGAATATGAAAAGACTGCGAACTTCCAGACTATTTTAAGGAAAAAGAACAGTAAGACATTAAAAACAATCAATGTAGAAAGTAGCTCCCCTCCTAGGAAGAAAAAAGAACAGTGGAGACAAATAGAGAGCACAGAATAAGATGGCAGATTTAAATTCTAATGCATAAAAAAATCACAGTAAATGAACTAATGCTCCATTTGAAAATGGGACCAAAGGAAGGCCCAAACTTTGCCTGTACAATGACCACTTGTATACCTTATCTTGAATTGTACCCCACATCTTTAAAATAAAAATAAATAAAGAAAAAATCCTAAAAAAAAAAAAGAAAAAAAGAAAAGGACAATGACTGCCAGGCTGGATTAAAAATAATCCATAAAATTCTATAAGAAACATCTGAAACATATCTGCTTGTCTGAAAATTTTCTTCATAAGTATCTGAAACATAAATATATTTAAAGACTGAAGCTAAAAAGATGGCAAACAACCTACCATGTAACGCTGAAGTAGCTATATTAAAATCAGACAAAATAGACTAAAGCAAGAGATACATTAAAGAGACCTAAATAATACAAAGATACAACAGGCTCATGCACTGGAAGACTTAATATTGTAAAGATATCAATTTCTTACACATTGATATATCTTACACACTATTTAATGCAATCCCAATTAAGTTGCTAACTTTTGGTTTTAGTATACTTGACCAGTTGACTGAAATTTATACAGGATTGCCAAAGCACAACAAGGTATAAGTACTCAAAATATATTTTTAAAAAACTATAAATCAACAGAATAACAATGTCACAAAAGAGGAAATCCAAATGGTCAATAAACATATTAAAAAGATGCTCAATTTCTTCAGTAATCAAGGAATTATAAATAAAAATCACAACTTCTAAACTGACAAAAATTTAAAAGTCTAATAATCCTGTGTGAGCAAGTATGTGGATCAATGGATACTCTCATACATAGCAGGAATGTAAATTGGTTCAATCACTTTGAAAAACAGTTTGACATTATCAGATAAAGCTGAAAATATACATATTCTGTATGTCAGGAATTTCATTCCTAGTATACACTCTAAAGAAACTCTTGTACACGTGTACCAGGAGACAATAGAATGCTCATAGCAGCATTGTTTGCAACAGCCCTATGTTGAAAGTAACCCATCAAGAGTAAATAAACTGTAGTACATCCATACAATGGAATTCTATACAGTGGTTAAAGGGAAAAAACATGCAACTACATGGAAAAGTTTCACAAGTATAATGCTGAGCAAAAGAAGCAAAAATGAAATTAAACAATATTCTTTAGGAAGGCATACAAAGATGACAAAACTATAAAGAAAAGCAAAGAAATGATTATCACAAAAGTCAAAACAGTGGTTTCCTTTGGGTATGTGTAAAGTTCTAATCAGGAAGGACCATGCGAGGTAAGGAGGCAGGGTTCTGTGATCTACAGTATTTTGTTTCTAGCTGGATCGTGAGTATGTGGGATTTCACTTAATAGTAAGAGCCATCTACGACAAACCCACAGCCGACATATTGCTAAATGGACAAAAATTTGAAGCATTTCCCCTGAAAACCAGAATAAGACAAGACTGCCCACTTTCACTCTTCTTGTTCAACATAGTGTTGCAAGTCTTAGCTAGAGCAATCAGATAAGAGAAGAAAATAAAGGGTATCCAAGTAGGGAAAGAGGAAGTCAAGCTATATCCCTCTTTGCCAACGATATGATTCTATACCTTGAAAATCCAAGAGAATCTGTCAAAAACCTTCTTGCATGAAAAAAGGACTTTGGCAAAGTCTCAGGGTACAAAATCAATGAGCAAAAGACAGTAGCATTCTTATACGCCAACAACAAACAGGCAGAGAACCAAATAAAAAGCACAATCCCATTCACAACAGTCACACAAAAAATGAAATACCTTGGCATCTTCCTAACCAGAGAAGTGAAAGGCCTTTACAATGAAAACTACAAAACATTGCTCAAAGAAATCAAAGATGACACAAACAAATGGAAAAATATTCCAGGCTCATGGACTGGAAGAATCAACATTGTTAAGATGTCCATCTTATACAAGGCAATCTACAGATTAGCACAATACCCATTAAATTACCAACAGCATTCTTCTCAGACCTGGAAACAATACAGAAATTCATATGGAATCATAAATGACCACGAATAGCCAAAACAATCCTCAGCAAAAGAAACAAAACAGGAGGTACCACACTTCCAGACCTTAAACTTTGTTCTAAGGCTACAACAACCCAAACAGCCTGGAACTGGTACAAGAACAGGCATATAGACCAATGGATCAGGATAGAGATTCCCGAAGCAAAATCTCAATTTCTCAACCAACTCGTCTTCGACAAAGCTAACAACCACTGGGGAGAGGAGAACTTATTCAATAAATGGTGCTGGAAAAACTGGCTAACCACATACAGAAGATTAAAACAAGACCCCTACCTATCACCATATACAAAAATCAACTCTAAATGGATCAAACTATAAGAACCTTAGAAAATGCAGGAGACATCCTTATGGAAATTGGAACTGGTAACCAATTCCTGATCAAAACCCCAAGTGCCCAGGCCATAAGAGATAGAGAAGGGGGACCTTATCAAACTGCAAAGTGTCTGCAAAGCCAAAGAAACATCAAGACAATAGGGAGACAGCCCACAAACTGGGAAAAAATATTTGCCAACTGTATATTTGACAAAGGCCTAACATAGGATCTACAAGAAACTCAAACATGCCAAAAAGAAAAAAAAACAAGCAGCCTTATTTTTAAAAAGAGCAATTAAGATATGATAGATATTTCTCAAAAGAAGACATAGGAGCAACCAACAGATACATAAAAAAATGCTCATCCTCACTAATCATCAAAGAAATGCAAATTAAAACTACACCGAGATACTACCTAACGCCAGTCAGGATGGCAGTCATCAGTAACTCAAAAAACAACAGATGCTGAAGAGGATGCGGGGAAAAGGGAATACTTCTACACTGTTGATGGGAGTGTAAACTGTACAACCTCTGTGGAAAACAGTGTGGTGATTCCTAAAAGATCTAAAAATTGACCTCCCATATGATCCAGCAATCCCCCTTTTAGGAATATACCCGGAGGAACTCAAATCATTCCACAAAAAAAGATAACTGCACAGGTATGTTTATTGCAGCATTATTCACAATAGCAAAAACATGGAACCAACCGTGCTGCCCATCGAAAGTGAACTGGATTTAAAAAATGAGGTACACATACATGATGGAATATTATGTAGCCATAAAGGACAAAATTATGAACTTTGCAGCAACTTGGATAGATTCAGAGTCTGTAATACTCAGTGGTCTACCATGTTCTCACTCATAAGTGAACCCTGAATAATTATCAAAATACTGTAAGAAAGGGATTGGCAGTGGTGGGAAACTGCCGGGGTGGGAGCGGGGATGGAGGGGCCACATTTCATCAGTAAGGGTACCTGATCTCAACCAGGTGATATGGGGACCAAAGTTAGGCCCAAACTTTACCCGAACGATGACCATTTGTATAACTAACCCTGAATTGTACAGCACATCTTTAAAATCAAAATTTTTAAAAATTATTCAAACTACTATATATACATTTTACATACTTTTCTGTAAGAGTGATCTATCTCAAAATTAGAAAAAAAATGAGAAGGAATAATATAGTGCTTCTCATTGGCCTTTCTAAATAACTGGGTTTGGTTCTGTGCACAAATTCTCTAAAATGACTAAAGTGTCTAGGCACATTCTCTTCTTGGAAAGACAGCATTGTTTAGTAGAAAAAGCATAGGACAAGGATCAGAGGACAGAAGTTTGCTTAATTAAATTATTAATTAAGTTCTCTTAAGAAGCTCTCTAAAGTATATTAAGTCTCTCTGAACCTTAACTGCTTATCTATTAAATGAAGATTTAACAACTGCCCTTATCTCTTGGGATATCTGTTACTATCAAACCATAATACAGTATATTAAAACAGTTTAGAAAACTGCAAACAAACAATTAAATACAGTAGCTTAGTTTTTATAATTTGAAATGAAAAGATTTTGTTATACTGGAGCCATGATAATGCAAAGGGATAAAAATAAAACCCATAAAGAAAAAGGTCATATTCTAACAGTCTTCCATTTTACTTTAAACACCATTATTTACAAAATAGTGTATTTGTTATGGGCAATGGGTAAACAAATAGGGTTCTACTTTGAGAAAAAAATAAATACAAAATATTAATTTAACCTAAGAAATGGTACAAAAGATATCACATTAAAAGTCTAAAGAGTGAGATCTATTCTTGTTTACAAAAGAAACTTAAGAATGTCTTCTGCTCTCCATGATAAGGAGAAATATATTTTGCCAAGTTACCCATCCAGCAACCTCTCCATTACAAATCATAGTCAGAACCTAAATTGTTCTCACTAAATGTATTGAAGAAGACAGGAATAAAATAAACAATTTAACTGAGCTTCTCAATTAGCTTTAGAGTGGCTACAGGAAAATTAATAAAAAACTGAGAGGCAAGTCTCATTCACTAAAACAAACTTAAACACTGACAATTAGAAATTTTATGTTTTATTCTGCCACTTACGAAATAATTTCTGCCATAAACATCAACAACGCTCTTAGAGATTTTTCATATTCAACCACTTAGAAAATGACAAAGACAAAATAAAAATGTAACGTAAAACATTTTACTCTATTACAAAGTTATATTTTCTACATAAAATATTAATGCTCAAAGTATTACACACCTGAATGTTCTCCCTACTCCAAGTATGTGGTGTTTTATTGGCAAGTAATTTCAGATCTTGAATAGCAAGTCTTTTTACTGCTTTTCTGGGGTCATTCTTCAAATACTGCAACAGAAGCTGAATCTATAAAGGAAATAAGTCACTCTGAACAATACTGTGACTATGAGAGATACAGTATAGTTTAGAGAAATTTACAGATTTGAGGCAAGACTTGTTTCAAATCACAACCCTGTTACTTAAGCTTATGTGCCCATGTGCGGGCCTCTTTATCCACGTGTG
Source organism: Tarsius wallacei (assembly GCA_963574415.1). Lineage (NCBI taxonomy): Eukaryota > Metazoa > Chordata > Mammalia > Primates > Tarsiidae > Tarsius > Tarsius wallacei. Next base: position 26,420 of record CAUYQG010100379.1, on the reverse strand, counting down.
TAAAATACTACCATTTAACTTGTCAGGTTTTAGCATAGGATCTGGCATTTAACAGATATTCAACGCTTTCTTTTTCTTACTACCAGCCTCATACCCAGTCATGTAGCCCCCAAAACATTTCCCGCAAGGGTTCCCAATATTAGTACTGTGAACAGAAAGAAAAAAAGCAAGCAAAAGAAAATTAAACTGATTTTTAACAGAAAAAAGGAAACAATGCCATCATGACAGAAAAAAGGAAACAATGCCATCATGAGCTACTTCCTTACTTTTTATCATATATGGGCAGGTTAAAGAAAATTGAAATTACCTGCTTAGGTGTATCAACTAAAGATGAAGCTGCAAGCAGAGTGAAAGTATGCAAAGAAACAATCACCATTTTGGTGGAAGGATAGGACGTAACTAGCTGTTGTAAAAGCTGACGAGCACTGGAAGCCAGGATCGCATCATGGTGCATGTGCTGAAGGATGGGGATCAATTTCAGCTTCAAGTCTACTGGTGTAGCTAAACCTAGACACAAAAAGAATCCTCAGAGATTTCTGGTCATCCTTAATAATATTTCAGATTTAAAAGGTCTAATTCAATCAGCAAAATGCTCATTTAAAAATAATATACAGGGGGTAGGGGGGGCAGGGAGGTGGGACTGGCAGTAGTGAGAATCTGCCTGGGAAAGCAGGGGCACACCTCATCAACAAGGGTACCTGCACAATGAATATTTATATACCTAACCCTGAATTGTACCCCACAATTTTAAAATAAAAAATTTAAAATTAAAATAAATATACAAATGTTATAACACTTAAGTTCAATAGTTTTTAAAAAGGTATTTATGTTAATATCAACTTTTTAATGATTATGAAATGACATGCTGATATAAAAAATGGCTTTAAAAGGCACAATGGAAAGCAAAGTCGTATTTGCTCACATCATATAACAACTGAATCTGGATCAAGATGTGAAAAGGCTATATGTAGAACGGTTTTGGAAGTCATCTGAATGCCTCTCTTTACTGTATACATAGCTGGAACTCTACAAAGACTAACCCCAATATATCTTTTCCTGTCAATACTGGTGCTAAACAAACAAACAAAGCTTTTCTTCTTCAGCATGGCTTTGTGGTGACAGAGAACAAAAATTTCTCAATCATAACGTACTACATATACATTCCAAAAGTTAATTTATACTCTGTAGATCATTGATTTTCCCACTGTTAGACAGCACTTCAACATCCAACAGAGGCTTACATCAACAAACTCCCTTGCTATTTGGCCTCTATATGGGTTTGGCCAAAGCAGAGTCCCGGCCAGAGAGAGCAGGGAGAAGAATGAGGTAAAAGGATTCCCTGGTTTCCTCTCTGCATGTTATTAATATTGTTTTGATCCTTAAAGTTCCAAATGAATTTGACATTGCTGACCATTCTATCTTTGAAACTCTCTGCCAGTGGCTTCTGTCCTCTTTCTCTGATTACTACTTCTTAAGTTCTATTGTAGTCTCTTCTTCTATCTGTACTCTAATTTCTGGTATTCCCTTGGGTAGTAATAAATTCTCTTCTCACCCGATATACCTTCCCTGATTGGTTTCCACTAGAAGCTAAAGGTTAGACTGCCACCCACCCTTCCTTTCCACCCCAGAATTTCAGACATATATATTTTATTACCTCCTGGTCATCTGCACTAGGATGTCTCAGAAGCATTTTGTATTAATAGGGTCTAAAGAGAACAACTAATCTTTACCCTGAAACTGCCCCTCCAAAAATTTCCCCATCTCAAAAAATGACAACTGCACCATTATAGCTTCTTAGACTTCAGAGTTTTTTGATTGAAAGAAGTATTCACTCAATATACCATTTCCAAATTTATTCACTGTTGGTTTGATCTCTTTTTTTTTTGAGCCAAGGTCTCACTCTGTCACCCAGGTTGGAGTGCAGTGGCATGATCATGGCTTACCACAGCCTCAACCTCCTAAACTGAGGTGATTCTTCCACCTCATTCTCCTAAGTAGCTGGAACTACAGGCACACATCACCAAGCCCAGCTAATTTTTAAAATTTTTTTAGAGATGAGGCCTTATTATGTTGCCTAAGCTGGTCTTAAACTCCTGGGCTCAAGCAATCCGCCTGCCTTGACTTCCCAAGGTGCTGGGACTGCAGGCATGAGCCACTGTGCCTGGCCAGGTTCAATCTTTAAAATATAATCCAAGTCTATGTCTTCCACCTCCATTGTTGTCATGCTGATCTATGTCCACTACCATTTCTTGATCGAATTATTGCAAGTCTCCTAAGTATTCTTCCTACGAGGCCTTTCCCCATGGCAGATTCCTGTTTCGTAAACCTCTTTACTGCAAGTTAATTCTCAACCCAGTAGTCAGAGGGATTTTTGTGTTCACAGGTATCCTTACTGAAAATTTAGGGAGACTCAGAGATTTCACTCTGCAGAAACACAAGCAGCTTAAAATTAAATTGTCAGTATACTCTGTTCCTGAAACTGCTCAGCCATTTCCCCATCTTGGGATCCAATCTTCCTCTACCTTTCCCCATCCACATCCCCGTGTCTTCTTCTGCCTCTCTTGTCTTAATTCCTGTTCTTTTGAATTTGTTTTTAGATAAAATTTAAAGAAAAATAAGGAAATGAATCTTAAGTGCATAGATTAATGAATTTCAACATGTGCATATACACACATAACTATCATTCAGATACACAGAATACTCCAGCACCCCAGGAGGCTTACCTGCATAGCTTACATCAGTTCCCTTGCTACTTGCCCTGTTTGGGTTTAATCAAGAGAGCCCCAGTAGGAGTTAAAGGGAAGAAGAATGAGGTCAAAGTATTTATGTCCTGGTTCTCATTCTGCAGGGTCACATCATGCTCCTGATTTTCAAAGTGGCCCTCTTGACATGACTCCCAAGTTTCTGGTAACCACTTCTACCCCTGTACCCTTGGAGGCATGGCAAAACTAGGCTCAAGGAACGCCTTATCCCCTATAGTTTACCCTGCCCATGACTATGTCAATGATTCTTTCATTAAACCTTCCTTGAATTATCCTAATTCAAATGTGCCACCTGTTTCTTGCTGAAATTTTGTCTGATACAGCAGACATTCAATAAAAATGTCACAAAGATGTCTCTTTCTATAGGAAAGTCCTTTTTCCAATGGTGGTGGGGGGAATAAAGGGGAACAGGACAAAGCTCACCTACTGCATCTTGGTCTTTAATTATGTGATTTTATTATTTATGTCAGTTCTCTCTAATTTTATACTGAAAGACAGTTTAGATGCATGTAAAATGTAATTACCCTAAGAAATTAATAACCTAGAAAGGCACAACAGCACAGCGGTTATAAACATAAGCCTCAAAGCCAAACTGCCACTTATCAGTTGTGTGACTACGAACCAATTTTTGAACTTGAGTGTGACTCCATTTCCTTTCAAGTACCATGGACATAATAGTATCACCTATCCAAGCCTACTAAGTTACATGATCCAAAGGAATACTATTTATAAGAATATAAAGAAAGTAGTGTCCTCTAGAGCAATGCAATGCTGTAGAACCACAACTCCCTTTTGTAGCTATTATGAGGATAAATAGAGTTAATATACAGGAGGCACAGTGTAAAAAATAAGACTGGAAAACTAAGGCTACGGTAAGAAATTTGGATTTTATTCTAGTTGCAAGTGAAAGACACTGGAGAGGCATTAGAAGAGAGAGCCCCAGAGCTATAACACTGCCCTCTCCCAGATCAGAATGTTTTTCCTCTAACTATAGTCATGTGCAGGTGACAACAAAGCTTTGGTCAACAACATACTGCATATACAACAGTGGTCCCATAAAATTATAATGAAATTGAAAAATTCCTAGTGGCCTTGCAGATGTCACAGTCATTGTAACTTCACAGTGCAACACATTGCCTTTTCTATGTTTAGATACACAAGTACTTACCGCTGTATTACAACTGCCTATAATATTCAGTCTAGTAACATGCAGTACTGATTTGTAGCCTGAGAGCAATAGGCCATACACAACCCAGGTGTGCAATAGGCTATGCCATCTAGATCTGTGTAAGTATACTCTATGCTGTTCACACAACAAAATTACTTAAGGATGCATTTCTCCGAAAGTATCCCCAGCATTAAGAGATGCATGACTATATCTGCATGGCTCACTACTTTCTCTTCTTCATGTCTCATTCAAATCCACTTCATCAGAGGCCCTCTCTGATCAGTACACATAAAACAGAAAAGTTCCCTCTCCTATCCCACCATCTACTCTTGAGACTCTCTATCCTTCTTATCTCACTTTTTCGCCACAGCACTGGATGTCATATTTGTATTTGTGTATTGCCTACCTACCCACCCAAGACTAGAATGCAGGTTATGTAAGGAAAAGGTCTTTGTTTTGCTCACTCCTATAGTCTAAGCACCTAGAACAGTTTCGACATAAAGAAGATGGTGACTAGCACATAGTAAGTATTTAGTAAATGCTAGCAAAAATTATCAATCCTATTAAATCACTTTATAATACTAAATGAAGCATACATACCTTGAATCATTTCACTGATTTTGTTACAGATTCCTACAGCAAAATCCCTTTGGGAAAAGAGAACAGCAAAAACTTTAAAACCAAAATATTAAATTTGCTTATGTTTTCCAAGGACTTAAGAGAAACAGAACATAATTAGCACAGGAGAAATGCAATACTCTAAATCATAACTAATATTCCAAAGGTCAGGTGCTAGGGATGGGGAATTAGTGAGAAACACAATCGAAATAAACACTCCAACCACAAAATGGGCTTATGCCAACACTGTTCTAAAGTGGCTCATTCAGGCAAATATCACAATACCATTTTATTTTTCATAAGCAGGTATTTGTGAATCTAAACATGAAAAGGGTAACGTGTTTAAAAAAAAAGAAAAGGGCAATGTGTTGCACTGTGAAGTTACAATGATGATGATTGTGGTTCTTAGAATAGTGTCTGGACATGGTAGATGTTCATTAAGTGTCTCCTCACTGACCATAAAAAAGCTTTTTATAACAACTCAAAATGTAAACATCTGTTACAGGTATTTAGAGCCAATAAACTGCAAATTAGGAGCTTGCAGATTCTTTTGCTGAATATTTTCTAAAATATTTTAAAAATTCTATACATCAATATAAAGTATGATGAGACAAAACAGAATAATCTGGTTTTTCAGCTTCCTTCTCTCCCCCTCCCAAGAAATGAGACCTGAAAGCACTGGGCACGCGTTTCTGTGCTATAACAATCAGCTGGTGTCATGGAGCACTTCAGAAAGAGCAAGTGTGCTGCAATTCACAACTGCTGCTAGAGGACACTACTCTCATTGACAATGCTCTCCTGGCCCCTGAAGGCATCTGGGCTTTGTGACCCAGGGACAAGCTCTTTAAAAATACAAATCTTTTTTTTTTTTTGAGTTGGAGTCTCACTCTGTCGCCCAGACTGGAGTGCAGTGGCTGCTCCTGGCCACCGCAGCCTCGACCTGCTGGGCTCTGGTGATCCTTCCGCCTCAGTCTTCCAAGCAGCTGGTACTACAGGCGTGTGCAACCACACCTGGCTAATTTTTTTGATTTATTGTAGAGCTGAGGTCTCGCCAAGTTGCCCAGGCAGGTCTCAAACCCGCAGGCTCAGGTAATTCACTCACCTTGGCCTCCCAAAGTGCGGGATTACAGGCTGAGCCACCGAGCCCGGCCAAAAATACAAATCTTAAATCTTGTTTAGAACAAGGCAGATGTGGTTATGGCAGTAGATAGAAGAAACAATTAAATAAGTTCTCAAGGTCATATTTGGTCAGTTACTCTGATTTGTTTAGGATCTGAATTTGATGAATGGATTTACTAAGAAAAATCCATCAGTATTGATTGAGTTAGGATCTCATTCTGTCACAAAGGCTGGAGCGCTGTGGCACGATCATGATGGTCACAGCTCACGGCAGCCTCAATCTTCTAGGCTCAGGCAATCCTTCCACCTCAGCAACTCAAGTAGCTAATTTTTAAATTTTTTTTTGTAGAGACAAGGTTTCACTATGTTGCCCAGGCTGGTCTCGAACTCCTCAGTTCAAGCTATCCACCCACCTTGGCCTCCCAAAGTGCTGGGGTTACAAGTGTGAGTCACTGTGCCCAGCTGTTTTATACTCATATATTTTAGATAGGACCTTCAGGCTTTCTTATTGGACTAATTTTTTTTTTTAATTTAATTTGGGGCTGGGCACAGTGGCTCAAGCCTATAATCCCAGCACTTTAGGAGGCTGAGGCGAGAGAATTGTCTGAGCCAGTGGGTTTGAGACCAGCCTGGGCAACATGGTGAGACCTCGTCTCTACAATAAATCAAAAAATTAGCTGGGTGTGGTAGCACACGCTTGTAGTTCTGGCTACTTGGAAGGCTGAGGTGGAAGGATCGCCTGAGACCAGCAGATGGAGGCTGCGGTGGCCAGGAGCGTGACACTGCACTCCAGCCTGGGTGACAGGGTGAGACTCCAACTCAAAAAAAAAAAAAAAATTTAATTTGGTATTTTTAATATCACAAATTACAAGTATATCGTATTGAAGCATGGTATATTAAAAATGATTTCTACATAAGCTACTAATTTAGATGTCTACTAATCTTAATCATGTTACTTAGTCTTAATCATTTCCCAAAATAGATCAGAAATGCCATGGCTGAAGTTAAATTAGCTTCTGATAATAATGCAAGAGAAAAAACTGAAATGATTCTCATATGTAAAATTTAATCACTAAAATATAAATTTATCGTCCAAATTTGAAAACTAAATTTAGAAGACTATTTTCTTGGAACCCCTGGAAGTAAAATTTTAATCTGACAGATTTTAAAGCATTGACACCTTGAAAGTGGTAATCAGATGATGACTATTCGCTAGTTATCACTAGTTATTCACTCAATGAAAGTCCAGTCATACGTCACATAATGCCATCCTGGTCAATGACAGACATACAACAATGATGTCATAAGATTACACTGGAGACCAGGTGTGGTGGCTCATGCCTGTAATCCAGCACTTTAGGAGGCTGAGGTAGGAGGATTACTTGAGGCCAGGAGCTCAAGACCACCATTGGTAACATGGTGAGATCTTGTCTCTACAAAAAATTTAAAAATTAGCCAGGCATGACAGTATGAACCTGCAGTCTTAGCTACTTTGGAGGCTGAGGTGGGAGGACTGTTTGAGCCCAGGAGGTCAAGGCCACAGTGAGCTATAATCACACCACTGCACTGACCCTGTCTCAAAAAAAAAAAAAGATTATAATGGAGCTGAAAAATTCTTATTGCCCAGTGACATCTTGATGATCCTGACTCTGTGTAGGCCTAGGCTAATGTATGCATTTGTGTCTCAGGTTTTGTTTGAGATGGGAGGTGGATCTCACTGTATTTACCCAGGCTGGTCTCAAAATCCTGGTCTCAAGTGATCTTCTCACTCAGCCTCCCAAAGTAGCTGGGATTATAGGTATGTGACACTACTCCCATCTCTGTCTTATTTTAACAACAAAATTTCAAAAGTTAAAAAAAATTTTGTAATTTAAAAATAGAAAAAAGCTTATAGAATAAGGATGTAAGGAAACAAAATATCTGTGTACAGCTGTTTGCATTTTAAGCTAAGTTTTACTACAAAAGAGTTAAAAAAAATTTAGACTTTATAAAATGAAAAAGTTACAGTAATCTAAGGTTGATTATTAAAGAAAGAAAAATATTCTTTATAAATTTAGTATAGCCTAAATGTAAAAGTTCACTTACTCACCCAGAACAACTTCTAGGCCTGTGAGCTCCATTCATGGTAAGTACCCTATACAGGTGTACCATTTTTTAATCTTGTATACTATCTTTTCACTGTACCTTTTCTAGTTTAGATATGCTTAGATACACAAATACCATTGTGTTACAGTTGCCTACAGTATTCAGTACAGTAACATGCTGTCCTGGTTTGTAACCCTGCAGCAACAGGATGTACAATATAGGCTATACCATCTAGGTTTGTGTGCGTACACTATGCTGTCTTACAATGACAAAATTGCCTAGTGACTCATTTCTCAGGATGTATTCCCATCATTAAGTAACACATGATTAAAATTTTTAAGAGTTCTCAATATCAGTGACTCTCAGTAAGAAAAAAAGGCTTCTTTTCAAAAACACAAATATGTTTGAGACCCGCCTGGGCAACTTGGCGAAACCTCATCTCTACAATAAATCAAAAAATTAGCCAGGCGTGGTAGCGCGTGCCTGTAGATCCAGATATTCGGAAGGCTGAGGTGAAAGGATCGCCGGAGCCCAGCAGGTCAAGGCTGCGGTGGCCGGGAGCATGCCACTGCACTCCAGTCTGGGCAACAGAGTGAGACTCCAACTCAAAAAACAAACAAACAAACAAACAAACAAATATGAACTGTATTTATTCAGAAATTCTCATCCTTAATTATTGCCACTCCTAATAATTTTGAGCAGTAAAAATAAAAATTATGTTTTCTATCCTCTACTCTGCTTTTCCAGTGAAAATTCCTGTAATTTTGAAGGTTTGATAAGAACAGCTAAAGAGTATGCATATAATTAAAACCTGAATAAAGCTGGTGAATAATTACTTCCAGTCTTATCAAATTCAGCAGAGACTGAATGGAAATGCTATTTTTTTATGTTAAAAAACTTTATGATTTATTTGGTTATAAAACTAGAACTTGCTTACAGCAGGATTTATAAGAATTTATAAAAAGAAAATAAAAATTATATATCTTCTTGCTGCCCAGAGACAACATCTTGATATATATCCTTCTAGTCATTTTTCTATTCCATAAATACAAATATTTGTTTTTTCTTTTTTACAAACCTATAATACCACATAAGCAATTATGTAACCTGCTTCCAAATGTTTCCAAAATGTGTTTGTTTAAAGCTGTTATATTTTATTGTATGACCATGTCATAATTTATCTAAGCCCAATGGGTAGAACTTAGGTTGCTACTAACTTCTTTTCTTGTTACAATGTTACTGTATTAGCATTCTTGCAAATAAAAATAAGTATTTATTGCCGATTCCTTAAGATAAAGTCCTAGAAATGGATTTCCTGGGTCAAAGGGATGCATATATTTAAGGCTTTTCATAATAATATACCTCCAAAATGCCCTCCAGAAGGTAATGTTATTTTTTACATCAGTCAAAAAATGCTGTTCTATAAAATGACAGTATAGGATATACATCCTGAATAGGTTAAAATTTGTTTTGAGTTACTGTCTTTGCTGACCTGTGCACAGCTCTAATGTAAAGCAGTTTAACTTTAAAAGATGATAACAAAGTAGTCATTAGTACTTTGGATGTATATGTTTGATAAAGGCTCCTCAGGGGACAAACCTACTACCCCATGAAGCCTTCCCCAACTACTCTATGTTAATCCTGTCCTTCTGAAAACTCATTTCATTTACAATTTTATGTATTTAAGTTTTCTATTTTATGTATTTAAGTCTTGTTTCCTCAACATGATGTAAGTCCTCTTGAAAAATACAACTTGTCATTTATATTTTTCTGTACCCCTTAGTATTTACATACATTGATCAGTTTATTCCTTCAAAAACTTTTCTTGGAAAGTCAATCTAGTAAAGGCCTATGCTTACTTTGACTGTGCAGAGAAGTTTGCAGCAGCAAAAACAGCAGCTTCAACTTCTACATTATCATGTGAATCTAAACTCTGACGAATACTATGATGAGCATTCTTCCTCTCAGGAATTATTGATGCCAGACTTCCCAACATCCTACAGAAATAGAGAAAACCAAAAAGAATGGAAGTACAATAAACAAGGTGAGAAAAAGAAGGCAAAGCTGGGTTACCAAAACTAGAGTTTGTAGGTATTCCATAAATCTCAGGTTATTAAAGCATACTTTAGGAAATCAAACAGACACAAATTCTAAACAGTTACATACTTCAATATAGCAGAAAAATTAAAATGCCTTATCTAATACAAGCAAAATTTTAAAAAATCATTTTGAAGTATAACACAGGTACCAAACAGGATACAGAAAAGGAACTTTAGAATTATTAAAGCACTGAAATATCAATTGTCCAACGTTGCATAAAGAAGTCCATTTTAGCATAGCACAAAGAACCCATTTTGCTATTAAGCAGATTCACAAAGTTAAAAAAAAAAAAAAAAAGACTTCCCAGTCTTTTTCCCATATCAGTAAATATTGATATGATGATTTTCAAATCTGTCTCAACATCAAAAGAACAGAGGTAGAGGATGCCCCCTGGAGCTCATGTAAGAATCTGCAACTGTGAGGAAGATACAGTTTGGAAAACACAGTTCACTTTATAAAACTACACATTTAGAAAAGAAAGGAAAAAAACCTCTTGTTTGCGACATAAACTACAGAAAGTACAACTTGAAAAGTCCTTTCAGCAGAAAGTTACAGATTTTTAATGCAAATACTTTCTTTTTTTTGAGTTGAAGTCTCACTCTGTCGCCCAGACTGGAGTGCAGTGGCACGCTCCCGGCCACCATAGCCTCGACCTGCTGGGCTCTGGCGATCCTTCCGCCTCAGCCTTCCAAGTAGCTGGAACTACAGGCGCGTGCTACCACGCCCGGCTAATTTTTTGATTTATTGTAGAGATGAGGTCTTGCCAAGTTGCCCAGGCTGGTCTCGAACCCGCGGGCTCAGGCAATCCACTTACCTCGGCCTCCCAAAGCGCGGGATTACAGACTGAGCCACAAAGCCCAGCTGCAAATACTTTCTAATGCAAAACATTGCAACAAAACCTACAATGTTCCTACAATGACAACCTTCTTCAATGTCCTAAGTAACCTTCCAACATAACAGGTCATCATCTGATTATTTCCTGGAGAATGGACTAAACATATAATTTAGATTTAATATGTAAAGTTTTGAAAGTATGTATTTTTCAAAAGAAATAACAAATGACTATTCATCTAGTGGCATACCAGAAAAGATAAGACTAAGCTAATATTGACACATCTTGATTAATAGTTTGTTACTATGTAATATGAAAGGGGAAAAGCATAATCCCATTCATCACTATTTCCTAATAAAATCTCTGATAATATTATAAACAATCTGAAATACTATATTTCAAATACTATGAATTTCTTTGTTTCTTCTTCCATTTTTTGTTTTAATTTATAAGTTTAAAGTCATAGGTTAAAACAAAACAAAACAAAAAGAACATCTTTAAAAGATCTCCTTTTCACTATCCTCTTTCCTCTTTAAATTTAAATCACTGTGACTTTAAAAACTGCTTAATGTTTGAAAGTAAGACTTGCCCCTTTTGTTTTTCTTCCTGGGTTTCTACTTATTCATACATTCTTCTACAAAGCAATTTCCTTGAGGTCAGAGTTCTCACTTTATCTTCCTTAAAACAAACTTTAGGAAACCTTCTACTCAATGAGTACTCAAAGAGTACTTATAGGATACATCACTCCTCAGCTCCTATCTTTTCTTGGTAGTTTGCTTTCCTCCTTGACAGAATCCTTCTTCTTAGGACTATTACAATAATCCTCAATGAAAAAGTCACATTCCTACAAAACATTAGTAAGATCCTTTCTGACTGCTGGGCACGATGATTCAAGCAGTAGTAATCCTAGCACTTTGGGAGGCGGAGGTGAGAGGACTGTCTGAGCTCAGGGGTTTAAGACCAGACTGAGCAACATGGAGAGACCTCGTCTCTACAATAAATCAAAAAATTAGCCGAGAGGGGTAGCACATGCCTGTGGTTCCAGCTACTTGGAAGGCTGAGGTGGAAGGATCACCTGAGCCCAGTAGGTCAAGGCTGTGGTGGCCATGAGCATGCCACTGCCCTCCAGCCTGGGGCAACAGAGTGAGACTTCAACTCAAAAAAAAAAAAAGATCCTTTCTGTATGATGTCTTATTCTTTACAAAATGCAGAATTGTAGTCAAAACATTTCACAAGAGAAGAAATGAAAATGTAATCACTTACATTTTCAATACCTTTTCAAAGACACATTTTAAATAGCCAGAGTATAAATTATTTTTGGCATATTTTTGCATTTTATGACATAGAAAATAAATGAATACTTCTACAAAGTATTCATACAAATGAATACTCCTACCTGTTAAGGCAGGTATTATTTTTCTCATTTTTCATCAAAGAAAGTGATTTATTAAGTGTCAGCTCATGAACTGGGGCTGGAGTAAGTATTCCTACATGTAACAGCTAAACTTTAGTTGACTAAGCCACTCGTGGGAGTTCAAAAACTGACAAAATTGCTTAATTACAAAATTACCTAAATTATTTTTCTCCTTTTAAAGGCAGAACATTTTTAGGACCTCATAGTACAAACTGAATGAATATGTGCAGCATCTACTGGCTGTAAGATAAGCACACTCACGGCTCAGTCACTTGACTTCCCACTGCTAGCATCTGCAGCGGTTTTGAGAGTTACACAGCTTGAACCTGTTTTTATTTAAAACTGTTAATACCCTGAATTGTACCCCACATCTTTAAAATCAAAAAATTTTTTAAAACTGTTATTTTCAAAAGGCATGCTATTTAATTTATAGCTAAAGACAAAAAAATAAAGAACAATGATGCTGAAATATAACAACAAAAATCATAAAAATGGAAAATTCTATTCCTGGATTTCAGGCCTTGAAAGAAGTATACTGCATATCTATTTTTTATGCATTTGGTAAAACATCTATCTAAGAAAGAATTGGTAATCGATATATATATATACATATATATGTATATATATATAAATTTATACACATATATATGTATATATATGTGTATAAATTTATACATATAAGACATTCCTGTCTCTATAATAAGAAGACAAATAACATAACAAAATCCAAGCTATCTAATGAAAGAAAATGGGCAAAGATTTGAACACTTTCCAAAAAAAGATATGTGAACAGCCAAAAGGCACATTTAAAGTGTTCAAGATGGTTACCATCAAGGAAATGCAAATGAAAACCACTGCACACCCATCAGAACAGCTAGGATAAAAAAGGCTGACACCACCACATGTTGGCAAAGATGAGAAGCAAGCAGAACTCCCATACATCGTTGGTGGGAAAACAAAAATGGCAAAACTAGTTTGAAAAAAGGTCTGGCAGTTTCTTATAAAACTAAGTACCTATCCTATGATCCAGCAGTTTCACTCATAGGTATATATTCACGAAAAAGGAAAGTATGTTCACAAAAAGTCTTGTTCAAGAAGTCATGGCAGTTTTATTTATAATAGCCTCAAAGTGGAATTAGTGTAAGTGCTCATAAATAACAGATTTATAAACTATGTTATAGTCATAAAATAGAAAACTACTCAGCAATAAAAAGTAACAAATTGATATACAACATGGATTAATCTAAAAAATATTATGCTGAGCAAAAGAAGCCTTATTCAAAAGGATACCTACTCTACTTATATAAAGGTTGAAAACAGACAAAAACTTAATCTGTGCTGGGAAAAAAACAGAAGAGTCGTTGATTCCTGGGAAGTGGATGCTGGAACTGACTAAGAAGGGGCATAAGGAAACTTTCTATAGTGACGATAAATTTGATACCTTGATGGAGAATGGGATTATTATTACAATTATTATTTTTTTCTTTTTTTCAGTTGAAGTCTCACTCTGTAACCAAGGTTGGAGTACAGTGGCACGATCACAGTCACCACAGCCTCAACCTGCTAGGCTCAAGAGATCCTTTCACTTCAGCCTTCCAAGTAGCATCACCATGCCTGGCTAATTTTTTGATTTATTGTAGAGCCAAGGTCTCGCCATGTTGCTCAGGCTGGTCTTGAACCCGTGAGCTCAGGCAATCCTCTCGCCTCTGCCTCCCAAAGTGTAGGATTACAGACATGAGCCACCGTGTCTGGCTGGGATGATGATGATGAAGATGATGATTACTTCTGAGTCAGAGCCTCACTCTACAGCCCAGGCTGGAGTGCAGTGGCATGATCACGGCTACTGCAAGCCTTGACCTGCTAGGCTCAGGTAATCCTTCTGACTCAGTCTCTCAAGTAGCTGGGACTACAGGCACGTGCCACCATACCCAGTTAATTTTTTCATTTTGTCATAGAGATGACGTCTCACCATGTTGCCCATGTGGTCTCGAACTCCAGGGCTCAGGCAATTCTCTTGTCTCAGCCTCCCAAAGTACTAGGATTGCAGGCATGAGCCACAGTGAATGGGATTATAAGCGGCATCTGCCAATACTCAGTGAATGTGCACTTAAGATTTGTGTATTTCATTGTAAATAAATTTTGCATTAAAAAAAAAACCATCAACCCTGTAAAGAAATTAAACTAATTAATGTTATATATGTTGACACATACTATTTAGAGGGAAGTGTTATTGTCTGCAGTTTACCAGGAAACGTGTTTTAAAAATTACATTGATGAATGGATAGAGGGATGGATAGATACATGTTTACTGTAAAATTGCTCCAACTTTGCTCTATGTTAAATATTTTTCATAATAAAATATGGAAAAACATTTTAACTTACATTTTAATATATGTAGCCCCAAGCTAAAAATGTCATTTAAAAATGTTAGTTGTAGCCGGGCTCGGTGGCTCAGCCTGTAATCCCGCGCCTTTGGGAGGCTGAGGTGAGTGGATTGCCTGAGCCCGCGGGTTCGAGACCCACCTGGGCAAGCGAGACCTCACCTCTACAATAAATCAAAAAATTAGCCGGGCGTGGTAGCACGCGCCTGTAGTTTCAGCTACTTGGAAGGCTGAGGCGGAAGGATCGCCGGAGCCCAGCAGGTCGAGGCTGCGGTGGCCGGGAGCGGCCACTGCACTCCAGTCTGGGCAACAGAGTGAGACTCCAACTCAAAAAAAAAAAAAAAAAAAAAAAAATTACAAACCATAAAATAGTATGTACAATATAATATTTTAAGTGGGTATACATAAGCAGAAAACTTTTAAAATAAATGTACCAAAAATGTTCACAGTAATTATCTCTCTGTATAATGACACTCCTTTTTTATTTCCAGAATTTTCTACAATGAACAAAAGAAGAATAAAGATAAGTAAAACATACACTTTAGCAGACTCAGTTAAATCCTGTCTTTTTTTGTTTATTAACAGCTGTCTCAGCAGGGATACAAACTGAAAAAATATTTTTGCATTATAACTTTGAAATGCCGGTGAGTATCACTATGTATACTGAATAAATATCTGCTTAAACACATTATACCTTTAATCCCTTTCAAGGCATAAACACTGAAGTCTAGGTACTACAATGGCCAAAGGAAAATTCTTTCTCCAAAAAATACTGACAAATGAATTGCTTAAGAAAACATGCATGAAGGTGTTTTAAAAATTTTTATTTAGGAGAATTTCATACAGTTAAACTATCTGCAAACCACAGTTTCATCTACGTCAATATGCAACATTTTAAAACCACACAAAAAGGAAAGGAAATGTTTAGTACAGCCAGCAGCAGACCTGCCATGGGTTCTGTCTGTTGCTGCGGCTAACCGACCAGCTCCTGCTGCTCTAAGGACCTGCAGCTGGGCCCACGGAGGCTCTCTGAAGACATCCCAGGTATGTCTTTTTAAATACTTAATATATTCAAGTACGCTTCCATGGAAGACAGATTTATGATTTTCAGTCTTTAAAGCTCATCAGTAGAAAAAGCTAACGTGAAACAAAGTTGTTGTGTAAGAGGGCCCCATTATTAAACTCTCAGTAGGTCTAGCCGTGAACAACACCTTATTCTTCCTCTGTCTGATGCCCCCATCCATCTGCCACAAAACGACAGCTTAGTTTATGCCAGGCTGGTTATCTAGGCGAGCATAACTACTCAAGAATTCAACTTTGTATCTGGACAGGTAACGGCCATGTTGTAGGTCTTCACAAGAGGGTATAACAGGGCTTAAAATTACTTTCCTCTACAAACATTACAATGGGTAATTTCAAGAAAATTCCTCTGTGCTTCCCATAGAAAGAAAATATAATGAGTTTATTTTTGAAGCAATGAGCACTCATCCAAACTAAGAAGACATTTACAATCTTATCTTCAATTTGCCAGAATGCCTTTAAGTACCTCAATTTTCCACTGGCTAATAATTAGTTGGCCAAATATCTATTGAGCACCTAGTTCTCAAATTTGTGACAGAGAACATAGGATGCTATTATAGTATAAATTTAACCTCTCTTTAACATAACCCCAAATTTTAAATAGATATGTTTTTCATTGATCTAGATGACAGTTCATAAAAGCAATGTGAAGCACTCCATGATTTTCAAGTATTATTAAATGATTAGTTACCCTGAAGCCATTTTAAATAAATTACTCACATACAGCATAGTCAGTTCTAATTTCAAATAAATTAATCAAAATAAAGTACTCTGACTCTTCTCTTTACCACTTAAGTCATTAAATAAAGTGAGACTTCATTGTATGGTTGTACAAGCGATCATACACTGAAAGAAACACATTGTTATGTAAAATTTGAAATAAAAAAGTATTAGCCAAAATCCTGGCACTTTGCATGTGAAGTGGAGAATTAGGGCTCAGTGATAGATGGTAGGGAGGAACTAGGTTACAGGAACTTTTCAAGTACACTCAGTCTAAACTTGCCAGATGTTCCGGAACCTAGGTTTGGCTATTAATTATATACATAGTAAAATGAAACATCAAAATACATAAAAAGCCTAAATTCTTTTATTAGTATTTAGGAACAAAAGTTAAAATGAGCATATATTTCAGCTCTTTTACCTAAGAATTGTTTAGAACATAGTTCCTGCCCCACAGTAAGCCCTTAGTAAAGATTGGTTGCTACGATAATCATTCTCATCGTCGCCATTACTGTTGTCGATTACAGTTCAGGACCTTAGTTTAGAAAATCCTTCAACTCTTTCTGCTAAAAAGAAAAGGAAATGAATTTTTGTTGTCACTGTTGGACAGTGTTTCGCCGTGGTTTTGAACGTAGCTTCTGAGATCAGATTGACGGGTTTGGACTATAGCTTATCAGCTCTATAACCTTGAGTACTTAACCTCATTACACCTCACTTTTCTTATTGTAAAACAGGAATGATAATAACATCTATTTCATAGGAGTGATGAAATACTAAATAAGTACAGGGAAAGTACCCAGGACGGTGCCAGACACAAAGCAAGTGCTTAATTATTTTCACTGAGCTTGATAAATAATGACATGATTTGTGGATCCTAAAGTCCTAACCCAGGTAGGAAAAGAGAAAGGGCATGCACATTTTAGTGACACTTTGTTGATCATAATGGTTCTAAGGGCATGTCTTCTACTTCTGGGCCTTTGCCTCAAAACCCACAGTGAAAGAAAAACTCGCTCAAGTATTAAAGCTAGTTATTTTTCTACGAATACCAGTGAGCTTCTTTGATGATGTCATAACCAATTAACATATGTTCATGTTCTAGAAGATTTTAAAATACACTTTTCATGAAAAGCAGTTACTCAAAAACACTGACATGGAAACATCTATACAAACACTGTCCAATAGAACTATACTGCAAACCACAAAGGTCACTTAAGTTTTCCCAGTGGCAGGATTTTAAAAAGGTACTGAAAACAGGATAAATTAATTTCAATAACGTATTTTACCTAATATACGAAAAATATCATTTCAATTTGTGCTCAATAAAAATATATTAATATGGTATTAAAGATACTCTACTAATTTTTGTACTATTTGTATAAAACAGCATAATTTTTACTACTTGCACTATTTTAATAATATTTTGTACTAAATCTCCAAAATCCCCTGTGTATTCTGCATTTAGGGCACATGTCACTGTAAACTGCCCGCATTTCAAGTGTTCAACAGCCACATGTGGCTGGAGGCTGTGGTACTGGACATCACAGGTCTATACTGTCATGAAACTAGAGCAATGAAAAGGGAGGAGGTTAGCATCAGTTCAGGACCTTAGTTTAGAAAATCCTTCAACTCTTTCTGCTAAAAAGAAAAGGAAATGAATTTTTGTTCTGAAAATGTTCTAGTAGGATACACAATTAAGGGCCTCTTTGTAAATAACACTTATAAGTCGTGCCATGCTTTTCTGTCACTCCTTACTGTTCCTGTCAGCTTTATGAATCTAGGAAGGGGAAAAAAATCAGCCTCATTGAAAGCTCTTCAGACTCAACCACAAGCCTAGTTTCCTCTCCTTTCTTCTCAGAATCTCAGTTCACTTATCTCCTCTGCAAACTAACTTCCAACTCAGTTACTAACAAAAGAACCACTAGAATACAAAAGCCTGAGGTCGAAAATATCCCTTCCAAAAGCAAACCCACATGGAATTTCCTAAATGTTACAAATCAGACAATTAGAAAACCCAGGCTTCCTCATAATCTAAGATGTTCTCATCACCAGGACACATGGTCTATTGAGTTCACCAATAAAATTCTTAAGAACTAGAAAGATAATGGTATTGTAAGCGCAAATATTTTTTTAAAAAATAGTTTTTAATTTTAATTACTATCTCCTCTCCCTTTTTAATTTTAACAGACACTTTGTTTTTTTTTTTGTTTTTTCCCAATTGACAGGGTCATCTTTATTTTCCCTTCAAGATGACAAACAGTTCCTTCTGCCCCGTTTACAGAGATCTGGAGCCATTCACATATTTTTTTTATTTAGTTTTCCTCATCGGAATTATTGGAAGTTGCTTTGCAACCTGGGCTTTTATACAGAACAACACGAATCAGAGGTGTGTGAGTATATACTTGATTAACTTGCTGACAGCTGATTTCCTGCTCACTCTGGCATTACCTGTGAAAATTGTTGTCGACTTGGGTGTGGCACCTTGGAAGCTGAGAATATTCCACTGCCAAGTGACAGCCTGCCTCATCTACATCAATATGTACTTATCAATTATCTTCTTAGCATTTGTCAGCATTGACCGCTACCTTCAGTTGATACACAGCTGCAAGATCTATCGAATACAAGAACCTGGATTTGCCAAAATGATATCAACCGTTGTGTGGCTCATGGTCCTTCTTATAATGGTGCCAAACATGGTGATTCCCATCAAAGACATCAAGGAAAAGTCAAGTGTGGGTTGTATGGAATTTAAGAGGGAATTTGGAAGAAATTGGCATTTGCTGACAAATTTCATCTGTGTCGCAATATTTTTAAATTTCTCAGCCATCATTCTAATATCCAATTGCCTGGTAATTCGACAACTCTACCGAAACAAAGACAATGAAAACTATCCAAATGTGAAAAGCGCTCTCATCAACATTCTTCTAGTGAGTACAGCCTACATCATATGCTTTGTTCCTTACCACATTGTTCGAATCCCATACACCCTCAGCCAGACGGAAGTCATATCCGACTGCTCTACCAGGATTTCACTCTTCAAAGCCAAAGAGGCCACATTGCTCCTGGCTGTGTCGAACCTGTGCTTTGATCCCATCTTGTACTACCATCTCTCAAATGCATTCCGCTTAAAGGTCACTGAGACTTTTGCCTCATCTAAAGAGACCAAGGCTCAGAAAGAAAAATCACGATGTGAAAACGATGCATGAAAGACGGGATTGTTCACACTACCACTTCTTGCTTTACTGGACCATCCAGAGAAGAAAACAATCTCAGGAAGAACAAATACAAACAGCAAGAAAATGTGAACTGGATTACTTAGAAAGCCTGTTTCTAAATGCAAGTCAAGTTTGTACTCTTAGGGTTGTTGATAATCCCTAGCCCAAATAATTGTACAAAATACCTACAGTCTTGTTGAACCAATATAAAATCCTGCAATATCTTTAAAATCCAAAAGAGGTCTGTGACACAGACTCAGAGGTATTCATAAGGCATTCATTTAAATGTCTAGAAGTGACTTCTTGATAAAAAATATGCAAAATAATCTCCATGTAAGTTGCCAGAAAGCCCTTCAGCACCACAATTTTAAAGTCCTTTAGATAACTTTAAAAAATAGAAAGAGAGAGCAGGTTACATGAAACCACCTGTGCCTGATTTATTTTTTAAAACTTTTATTTATAAGAGGTTTGGAGATATACAGATAATTTTGAATGTATTATATATACTTATATTGCACTTAAAGGAGATATATATATCCTACTGTTAGCATTGATACATTGATTTCTTATGTCTATTTTGTACTGATATGAAATACATAAGCCTGATAACATTTTCAGGGGGAGTGATAAGTCATATTAACTTCTGACCATATTGTTTTGGAACTAGAAATGCACATCAAAGGTATGGAAAAATAGTACACCCCAACTCCAGATAGCATAGCTATGCTAAGAACATGTACAGGCTGGGTTGTCAGGTGCTGCTCAGGTCCAGAAAGATGAGCCTGACTCCAAAAGGGGCCAGCAGTTTAAAATATGAGCAACTCCAGCTCTCAGGGTCACAACTCTTTGGTCAAATTATCTCCACTGGGCCAGGCTCAGTGGCTCCCACCTGTCATCCCAGCACTTTGGAGGCTGAGGCAGGAGGAGGATCACTTGAACCCAGGAGCTCAAGACCAGCTTGGGCAACATGGAGAGACCTCGTCTCTACAAAAAAAATAATAAACATTAGCTGGGCATAACGGCTACTCAGAGAGCTGAGGTGAGAAGATCATTTGAGCTCAGGAAGTTGAGGCTGTGGTGAGCCATAACTGCGCCACTGCACTGAAGCCTGGACAGTAGAATGAGAGTCCAACTCAAAAAAAAAAAAATATCTCCACTGTAGGTGACACAGAAAGAATTCGATACACAGTACTAAGCATAAGACATATTAGGAAACAGAACATTGGAAAAGTTTAAATAAGCAAACATGAGACGCTGTGTTTGTTTTTAATTTCATTCATAAAAGCCCATATAAAAACAGTTGGTAATTCATTTGCATGAGCTGCAGTGATCAAGTAAAAATGTTCCTGGAAGTTAGAAAAATAAGTTGTTTCCAAACTAACTTTTGCATTGGAAGAATTATTTTCTGAAGCTTAAAATTCCTATCTATAACTTTATAAATATATTCTGAGTATAAAGTGAATAATAAATGAGAAAACGCACAAAATGTCTATCACAAGACTTATAACATGGTTAAGTGCTGCACAAAATATAGCTAGCTAGTAGTAATGACAGAAACTCCCAGAAGCATCACACATCTGACACAGTACAAATGACTCCTTACGTGACAGGCTGGTAGAATACATATGAGGCCAGGCACAGTGGCTCAAGCCTGTAGATCCCAGCACTTTGGGAGGCTGAGGTGAGAGGACTACCTGAGCCCAGGGGTTCAAGACCAGCCTGGGCAACTCGGCAAGACCTCATCTCTGTAATAAATCAAAAATTGGCCGGGCATGGTGGAGCATGCCTATAATTCCAGCTACTTGGAAGGCTGAGGCCGAAGGATCGCCTGAGCCCAGCAGGTCGAAGCTGCGGTGGCCGTGAGCATGCCACTGCTCTCCAGCCTGGGCGACAGAATGAGACTCCAACTCAATAAAAAAAAAAAATGCATATGCACTAGAACCTGTGTTTGCTGGTAATCTCCTAAACATGTTTTACTGATGGGAAGATCAAGACTTTATTTACACAACAGCATACATGAAACTACTGAATTGTTCTGAATCTTTTGCCAATCCCCTTCTAGTCTACTCTCCTTGGACTTCACTCACTAGGGCTACATATTAGAGCCAAGGAAAGATGAAATCCTTTTTATGAACCGTATCTTATAATCTGCTCATGTGTCTGGTAAATTAGTCAGACTTTCCCTTTTTATGAAGGAAAAAAAAAAACAGATTCTCAATAGCATCCCTAATGTCAATGTTATATTAGCATACCCTTTGTTTCCCCTGGCTGCTTCTGAATTGTTCTCATGATAAAGGAGGATTTAGGGCAACTGGTGGTGAAAGGTTATTAAAAACACATATCCTACAGTATCAGTTGTTGAGCAGTTCTTTTGTGATTGCATCACAGTTTAATTATCTCATGATTCATCCTGAGACTTGGTCACTGGAAAGAAATCAAACTCTTTCCTCTAAGGAAGAAGACAGTCCTGAGAATGCTAAATGCTAGGGAGGACTGTGAAGGTAAGGCCACAGGAACAGCAAAATAAAAATGCTGAGACTTAGTTCCCTGCTCTGACACCCAGACACATGGAGGATAGAGACCTGCAAACCTCTGCTCACCCCAAAGAGGAGCATATGACCATCAACCAGTTTCAACCTTTTTCAACATTTTGCCATATTTGTTTTATTTACCTTCTCCTTTTTTCCGGTTTTTGTTTTTTTTTGAGTTGGAGTCACATTCTGTCACCCAGGCTGGCGTGCAGTGGCATGCTCATGGCCACCACAGCCTTGACCTGATGGGCTTAGGCGATCCTTCTGCCTCAGCCTGACAAGTAGCTGGCACTATAGGCGCATGTCACCAGCCCAGCTAATTTTTTTGTGATTTATTGTAGAGATGAAGTCTCACCAAGTTGCCCAGGCCAGTCTCAAACCCTCAGGTTCAGGCAATCCTCTCGCCTCGGCCTTCCAAAGTACTGAGATTACAGGTTGAGCCACAGCACCCAACATGTTTTTTTTTTAAATGAACTTTTTTATTTTGGAGTAATTTCCAATTTACAGAAAAGTTGCAAGATAGTACAGAGAGCTCCCATGTGTCCTTCACCCAGTTTCCCCTAATGTTAGCAAATTACAAGAACTACAGCACATTTGTTGAAACTAAGACGTTAATGTTGGCACAATACTATTAAACTCTAGACTTTCATACCCACCCCATTTTATTCTGAATATTTTAAAAACAAGTCCCAGGATACATGATGATTCATCCATGAATTGTTCAGGATGAAACATCTCTAAAATATGGAGGCTACCCTCTCCATTCCCTTTAATAAATTATGAGATTATTCCATTATATTGTAAATGAATGAAGTCTATAGTAACAGTTGAAAACTGTAAATATACTCAGGCAGTGAAAGAGAACAAGTTTTGGCAAGTTTTTACATAGCCATGAAAATAGAAAAATTAACAAAAGGGATTTTCAATTGTAATAAGAAGCAGTATATGAGTTTAGTAATTTTGAAAGTCTTTTCAGAAGAGGTCCCAAAATACCAAAAAATAAGTGACTTTCACAAAATACTTAATTTGCAGATCAAACTCCTCAAAGCCATCAAGAAAGTAACATAATATACCTATGAGTACATTTTTTGACACATCAAAGTAACACCCATTAAAAAAGACTAAAATTGCACTTAAAATAAAAATCCAGGGGGGGAAAAAAGTGAACCCAAGAATAAAAAATGTTCACAATTTTTGGCCAAATTTTTATTACTAATATCAAAAAACTAACTTTGTCTCCCTTTAGAATGAAGCATGCTACTTTGTTAACACTCAGACACTAAATTTCCTGGCAAGCATTTCCCATTTGCTATCCAGTTCTTAAATTCAAGGTCTAAATCCAAACCTATCTCATATGTCACCTCTTCTATGAAGTCTTACTCAATTTTTCAACCAAATGCTCTTATTCTCCCCAATACTCATTCTTTGAGAATAGAAGAGGCCCAGGAATGTCAAACGGTTCACCTTCCAGTGGGTGTCTCAATTACTGCACTTATCTGACTGCTTGTCATTTCTAAATGTTTGTCTCCCTCCTATCTTTTTTATCTTTCCTGTGCTGCAAAATTCTTACTCATCTGTA
Organism: Tarsius wallacei; assembly: GCA_963574415.1. NCBI lineage: Eukaryota > Metazoa > Chordata > Mammalia > Primates > Tarsiidae > Tarsius > Tarsius wallacei. The sequence continues at coordinate 2,819 of CAUYQG010100379.1, read as the reverse complement.
TAATACCAAAACCACCTACCCTATACAGTACACCTAAAAGCTACTCAGTAAACTTACTTTCAAAGTGGAAAATAAACACAAAAAGGAAAACACATTTAGACATCATTTGCAGTGACTCAAATGCTCTTTAATGACAGGATACTAATATAGAAAATTTCATTTTCTGATCCGTAGTCAAACGTGTTACTCACTGCAAGACTGGGAGAATTTCATTTTCTAAATCAAACCAGCAACTAATATCACATCACAAATTTGAACTCCATTCGTGCATAAGCGGTAATATCAGATTTACAACAAAAGTAGCAGCAAAGGCAAAAAAGCTCACCTGCTATCATTATGTATCAGTCAAGAAAATAGATGAGTAATCAGACATTCAATGGTCAATGATCTTACAACAAGATAATTAGGGTGTAAATGAACTGAAGTGATAACTCACCAGAGGTATAGGAAAATGTGTTGCATACTGCAAGTGGCGGAGGAGGTCATAATTCGATGGAAAAATTAATTCCCTCGGTTTTTCCCTCTTCACCAACTTCTCTCCATTAACTGACATTCTTCTTCCCAGGGAAGTGTTGCCATTCTCACAGGACTCTCCAGGCATGGGAGAAAAAATCTAAGTCATGTAAAACAAATGTTGGAGATTGTAAATGAAAGAGAGTAAAACTAAACCACAGTGCTATATAGCAGGACAACACAATAATGCCTTTTCCTACTTAATGACCGAGCAAAGAATATGAAGCAATCACAAAATTCATATTCAGATCAGTCAGAACCTATCAATCTCAGCCCCCATTTTGAAGATTAAAATATGACCACCACACACTTGAGAAATGTGTCTACACTACCCCAAGAACCAAAGATAAAAACAGACTTATGGGTAAATGTTGTACTCACAGGGCTCCATTTCCTATGAAAACATATACATAACAATAATTAACTGATAAGATAATGAATAATAGATAGAAAGGTTTTCGTCTATACCCCAAATAATATTTTTTATAAAAAGTTATACACTTAGATTCATGAGAAAGAACACAATTATACTGCGTTAAAACAGAAAAATGCCTAAGTCCAAAGCCATGAAAGCTATTATTTAAAAGCTGAACACACACGGCAAATCAGCAATGAAACTACATTCATGCATTTCCGAGATAATGCTGTCAAAATGAACAAAAGAGTCAGCCAACTAGGAGGACAAGAGTGTTATAATTTACAAAGAAGACAATGCAACCAAAACTAAGGATGAAGTGGAGTGGCACGAGATGATAATTATACCTTATGAGGAATATGGCAGTATCACATTTATATCACAAATGCACAAGTCTTTCTGGTACGTGGGGCAAGAAACAGAAGGATAGAGACAAGCTGGGATAGGAGTGAGTGGGTTAATTGTCAATAAGAATCGAAGGTTGAACCTACTGGAAATTCCGAACCAAAGTCAGTTTTAAAGTCACTCTTGTCTACTTCATCAAAAATATTAGTGGTTCCTGAGTCAATGCCCATATGCGCCATAATACTCTGTTCCTGATAATTGCCGAAGAAAGAAAGTCACGTTGTAAATTTTGGAGTTCATCAAGAAACTGAAGCTAAAACATGACAGTGAGATTTTTAACCATGGTATGCTGTTTTATTCCTCCATATTCTCTTTTTCCCCCAAAACTTAAAGGACCCTTTAAAACATGCACTGTTCTGCAGAGTCAATTCTTTTCCTTCACGATAAGAAAGCTTAACTTCTATGATATTTTAAGAGAAAAGCACACAAACTTTATGATTAAAAACAAATGGTCCACAATTTCCTTCTTTGGGCTATTCCGTATCACACACTCACAGACTCTTTTTATTAAGAAAACCCTAAGAGTATATCTAAGATATAAGATATTTGATATCCAAGAATTGGAAGGAAAAAGAAAAAGTGTAGAAAACATGTAAGCAGGTAAAGGAACTTTAGTTTTTACACTTGTAACTTCTACTTTAAAACTCCACACCATTTGGAAAACAAATCTTAAGAGTATGAATTATGAATCCATGTTTGAAATTCTAATATCAGACTTGTAATTACAAGTACAGCTACTGTTTTAAAAATATCATAATGGTATATTGCCCAAACTCTCACAGTTTTTAAAGAACTAGTACAAATTCTCATCACTTTCTACTATTTCCCATCACCATTTTTATCTTTTTTGCTTTGCAAATTTCATTAACTATCAGGAACAATATCCAAATCTTTATGATTTAGCAGAAAGTCATGAAGTCACACTCATGGCATAAAATAATCTGTTGAAAAGAACACTTCTATCACATTTGAGAAATAGAGATTAAACTTTTAGTTAACTGAAATAAAAATATGATGTCTTATGACTAACAAAATTCCCCCTTATGAATAAAAGAGTAATTCAAGTGATGAATGATACATTGGGGAAAAGATGACTTAGAATGAAAACTCAGCTGAGACTTTAGAGTCAGAACAAGTCCAGTTTTGAGGCACAGCATTAAACGAAAACTAGAAACTAGAAACCTCTAGAATTGGAAGCATATTAAGTCCAATTCCATGAAAAACTGTATGGCCTTCAAATCTTTTTTTTTTTTGAGTTGGAGTCTCACTCTGTCGCCCAGACTGGAGTGCAGTGGCCGCTCCTGGCCACCACAGCCTCGACCTGCTGGGCTCCGGCGATCCTTCTGCCTCAGCCTTCCAAGTAGCCGGAACTACAGACGCGCGCTACCGCACCTGGCTGGTTTTTGATTTATTGCAGAGATGAGGTCTCACCAAGTTGCCCGGGCAGGTCTCGAACCCACGGGCTCAGGCAATCCACTCACCTCAG
>CAUYQG010100375.1:0-12086 GCA_963574415.1 Tarsius wallacei | reverse complement strand
GCCTGGGCAGGCGAGACCTCATCTCTACAATAAATCAAAAAAATTAGCCGGGTGTGGTAGCGCGCGCCTGTAATTCCGGCTACTCGGAAGGCTGAGGCGGAAGGATCGCCAGAGCCCAGCAGGTCGAGGCTGCGGTGGCCGGGAGTGGCCACTGCACTTCAGTCTGGGCGACGGAGTGAGACGCCAACTCAAAAAAAAAAAAAAAAAATTGCCTGCAGTATTCAGTACAATAACATGCTGTACAAGTTTGTAACCTAGGAGCAATCGAATACCTCATATAGCCTAGGTATGCAGTATGCTATACCATCTAGGTTTGTGTAAGTACACTGTCTGATGGTCACACAATGATGAAATTGCTTAACGACTCCTTTCTTAGAACATTTCTGCAGTGTCAAGCAACACATGACTGTGTGTTTGTGTGTGTGGAGAAAGAGGTGGGGGTGAAGGGGTGGAGAGAGAGAGAAAGAGAGAGAGAGAGAGGGAGAGAGAGAGATTTGAAGTAATTGGCTTCTGTGATTGTGGGGGCTGACACATCAGAAATCTGTAGGACACATTATGGGGCTGGAAACTAAGGCAAGAACTGAAGATTCAGTTTTGAGGCAGAATTCCTATTTCTGGAAATTTCAGTTTTGGCATGTAAAACCTTCAACTATTTGGATGAGCCCACCTATAATATCAAGAGTAATCTACTTAAAGTCTACTGATTGTAGATATTAACCATATTTATAAAATACTTCCACAGCAAGACCAGATTAGTGTATGATTAAATAACTGTGCACTATAGCCTAACCAAGCTGACTCAAAACTGCTCACCCCTTGCAACTTTCCCAGCTACTTAAACCAATAAAATAAAGACAGTGAGAAAGTCATTCTTCTACGTAACAGGATACAACTATCTTGTGTACAACACAAAATACACTAAGTCTTTTCCCAGAAGAAGATACAAAATCTTTGAATGATGTTTAATTTTCTTCTTGATATTCTGTAACTTAACTATTATATTGTCAAGTTAACTATTATTTATATACCTGATGTGAGTCAAGCAACACATGAGTGTGTGTGTTAGTGTATATGTGGAGAAAGAGGTGGGGTCAAAGGTGGAGGGAGAGAGAAAGAAAAGAGAGAGAGAAAGAGATTTGAAGGAATTTGAAGGAATATATATGTATATATATATATGTAGACATATATGTATATATACGTATAGATATAACTTGAAGGAATTTGAAGGAACATGTGTGTGTGTACATATACATATATATATATACACCCAGAGTATACACACACACAAACATATTGATAACAACAAAATAAGGAAGAAATACTCAGAAAAATTATAGCCCTCTTATCTGCCACTGATCACATGGTCATAACTAGTATTTATAACTACCTCTTTTCAGTAGTTTTATATTTCCCTTGCCCTCAGCAAGCATCTCACCTGGTTTTAGTTTTTGCCTAGTGGGGCGACCTAAACCTTCATTCCTGAAGGATCTGAGACATTAGAGGTCCTGCCTGAATTGGGTTGTTGTAGTTTTCCATTAACATTAATCACAGGACACGGTAGTCCTAAGAGATGTCCTAAAGAATCTCTTGTATTCTAGACATACTCTTCCTTACCACCACTGTGTACTAGCAGCCCAACTCCCCCTTGGTAATCAAGATCAATCACCACAGCCAATACTGTAACTCCTTTCTTTGCCTGTTGATTCAGTAGCATGAGCCCAAAGTGGCCAGGTGGCATTGTTGTATCTCCTGGTGGAAACATTTCTCTCTTCGAAACTAAAATCTCTAGACCACCAGAGCATACATTCATGGGAACAGGAAGCAAAAATTTTGCTAGTGAATAATGAGGTAATAGTGAGAATTGCTACTCCTCTCTCCTCTTTCCTCCCCTTGATTCCTGGACCTGTGAATCCTGGAAACAGCACCAAATACTGAATGCTGAACTGTAGAATATACAGCCTCTTGAAGAACCTCGCCTCAGCCCTGCAAGGTATTGCCACGTGGCTGGTACTATAGCTGAGCTTTTAGAAAGTCATTCCACTGTTCCATTAAGCCAGCTGCTTTAGGATGATGGGGAACATGGAAAGACCAATAAATTCCATGAACATGGACCCATTGCAGCACTTTTTGTGCTGTAAAATGAGTTCTTAATCAGTGGGGAATACCACAGTGGTGGATGAAGCATTCTGTAAGGTCATGTGGTCATTTTTATAGAAGTATTGTATGCAGAGAAGGTAAATTCATCTCCAGAGTAAGCATCTGCTCCAGGGTAAGAATCTGCTCCAGCACTGACCCCTCCATTATGGAAGTGGTGCAATGTAATCATCCTGCTTGATCAGCCAAGCTGACCACCCTGAGGAGTGGTGCCATACTGGGGACACAATGTTGTTTTCTGCTGCTCTGCTGGCAGATTAGGCATTTATTGGTGGCTGTATCCAGATCAGCCTTGGTGAGTGGAAGTCAATGTTGCTGAGCTCATGTGTAGCCTTAATCCTTGCCACCATGGTCATTTTGTTCATAATCCTATGGAACAATGACAAGGATGGCTGGGGAATGAGGCTGGCCACAGAGCAGGTCATCCTATTGACTTGGTTGTTACAATTCTCCTCTGCTAAGTTTACCCCTTGGTGAGAATTCACATGGGACACAAATATCTCTGGGTTTTGTTGCCCATTCAGAGAGATTCATACACATACCTCTTCATACCTTTTTGTCACCAGTTTTCAACTCTGACCCTTCCATGTCTCCAACCATCAGTCAAACCATTGGTCACTGCTCACAAATTGGGATGTACTCATGTTTCTGGCCATTTCTTTTTCCAAGCAAAATGGGCAACCAGATTCACTGCTCAGAAGTTCTGCCCACTAGGAGGATTTCCTTTACCGCTATCCTTCAGAGATGTCCTAGAAAGGGGCTCTCGTGCTATAGTTGTCCACTTTTGGGTGGTGCTCACATATTATGCAGAACTATCTATATATCAGGCCTGAGTTTTCTCTTCTTCAGTCAACATTGTAGGAAACTTTCCCCAAGGCCATAAGAGCAAGGTAGGAGAAAAAAAAGTAATGTAGCAGAAGAAGGGCCATGGGCAATTGAGGCCAATTTTCTGGTGTAACTTGCTTTGTCTTCAGGGCCTGCTCAGGCGTGATCTCATGTATACCACTTTCATTTGGTGATAGAATATAGCTGTGCATGGCCAGCTTTATAACTTGCAGACAACATCCAGTTCATGATGGGCAGCTCAGGTCTCAGGGTGACTTGGTAGCCCATGGTTAAGCATTTAATCTATACTGCCTGGTAGCAAGCCTGGTATCAAATCCAAAGTTATCTCTCAGAAGGAGAGTAGTTAACATAGAGGATGGCAGAACTTGCTTCAGAATCCTAAGGATCTGTCCTGTGATTCATTTATAAGGGTCCTGTCAAAGTCTTCAAACAGCCTCCCTATCTGCCACTCACACTTCAAGCGTCATTGGATCTGCTGGATCATATGGCCCAAGTCGGAGGGCAATTTGCATGGCAGCCTGGACCTTTTTCTGGACCCCACTCAAATCTAACAGCTATTTGGGTGACTCAGTAAATGGGCCAGAGTAGCAAACCCATATGAGGAATATGTTGTTTCTAAAATCTAAAGAGGCATACTAAGCATTGTGCCCTTTTTTTTTGGTTGTAGGGAGGGTTCAGATACAGTAACATAACCTTCATCATAGAAGGGCTATTTTGGAGTCCCCCTCACCCCAGGACGCCTAAAAGTTTCACTGAGATAAAAGCCCCTGGATTTTTGTCAGATTTATTCCCCACCCTCTGACATGCAGATGTCTTGGCAATAGGTCTAGAATAGTTGTTATGACTCGCTCACTAGGTCTAGTCAGCATGATGTCATCCCGTAATGAACCAGTGTGATCTCTTCTGGAAAGGAAAGGTGCTCAAGATTCCTGCAAACTAAATTGTGACATAGAGCTGGAGAGTTGAAGTGCCCCTGGGGTAGAATAGTGAAGGTGTATTGCTGGCCTTACTGCTTCTGGTGGTCTTTACTAAAAGGTATCGAAGAAGGAGCATTTGCCCAATCAATGCTGCACACCAGACATCAGGAATGTGATAATCTCCTCAAGCAAAGAAACCACATCTGGAATTGCCATTAAATTGGAGTTGCTACCTGGTTAATCCAAGATCCCTCTTTCTTCTGAATAAGGCCCAGTAGGCAAGTTGAGTGGAATTATGGTAAGAATCACTTCTACCGCATCTCTCAAGTCCTTGGTGGTAGTGCTAATTTCTGAAATTGCTCTAGGAATGTGATATTGCTTTTGGTTTATTGTTTTCCTAAGTAGAGGCTGTTCTAGTGGCTTCCATTTGGGCTTTCCCACCATAATAGCTTTCGCTATAGGTCAGGGAATCAATGCAGGGGTTCTTTCAGTTGCTAAGCATGTTTTATTCCAATTATACATTCTGGAACTAGAGAAATAACCATAGGATGGGTTCTCTAACCCATTGTGACCATTATGAGACAGACCTCTGATCACTTGATCTCGTTAAGACTCTACTGTGACTGGTGAACCACAGTGGTATTTTGGGTCTCTTGGAATTAATGTTAGTACAGAGGGAATGTACTGTATGTAATCTCTGAAAAGTATGGTTATTTCCTATTCCCCAATACACACTCACTCTGGTTAAAGGCCACAAGTCCCTTTGTGGAAGGCTGGGAGAAAAATGAACAGTATAAATTTTTTTTTTGAGTTGGAGTCTCACTCTTTTGCCCATACTGGAGTGCAGTGACCGCTCCCGGCCACCGCAGCCTCGACCTGCTGGGCTCCAGCGATCCTTCCGCCTCAGCCTTTCAAGTAGGAACTACAGGCACGCGCTACCACACCCGGCTAATTTTTGACTAATTGTGGAGATGAGGTCTCGCCAAGTTGCCCAGGCAGGCCTCGAACCCGCGGGCTCAGGCAATTCACTCACCTCAGTTTCCCAAACCGTGGGATTACAGGCTGAGCCATCGAGCCCAGCTGAACAGCACAAATTTTTTGCAGTGTGACAGGTCTTTCCTCATTCAAGGCATTCTGGGTCAGTAAATTGACTCAAATCTGGAAATTAGCTGAAGGGGTGTGACTTTCTGTTTTGGTGATTTAAGTTAGACTTCTGTTCACTTGACCTAGAACTCTTTAGTTTACAGGTAATAATTTCTAAAGACACCAATACAGTAAGTGTCTAAGAATCAGCACTTGGCCCTGTAACCCTGTGATCCAATTATCCCCTTTGTATTTAATGATTTCAGTTCTGCAATTTCTGACCTACAGAGAAAAGCAAGTACAGAGCTCACCAACAATGCTGAGGCTCCCCTCACAATTTTATTTCTTACATTGTGGTGGAAGGCGTGTCCTCTGGATCTTGCCAGTGTGGGTGAGCAAGTCTTCTTTTTATTGTTATTTTTTATTTTTATGAGATAAGATCTCACTATATTACCCAGGCTGGCTTTGAACTCTTGGGCTCAAATAATTCTTTTGCTTTGGCCTCCTGAGTAGCTGGGACTACAGGAATGAGCAACCATGCACAGCTAGGGGTGAGCTTCCATGTTAACATTCCAAAATCCTTGAGCCTTTGGATACTTTCCTCTACAGTACGACAAGACAGTGATGGCATTTAAACGTCATTAGTGTGTGCCCCAATTTGTTCTATGTTTTAGCCAACCAATAAAACGAACTGTTGGAGGCCTTTCTGACTCCTCAAGCTACAACATTGAATCCAGAATCTCAGCTTGAGGACTCATATCAATAAATCTTGCCTTTATCAGTTTTAAAAAGGAGCTAGCTTACACAATTGTGAAGGGTCACAAGGGTGAGGGGCAGCTGGCAAGTACAAAATTTGCAGAGCAGGTTTACAGGTTGGATGATTCAGGCAGGAGTTGATGCTGCAGTCTTGAGGCAGAATTTATTTCATCTCCAGGAAATCTAAATTTTTGTTCTTTATGCCTGCAACTGGGCTTTTCCCCAAGTAAATAATGTTTAATTACTTCATATTTTTCAAATAAATAGATGTGTCATAACGTACATATTATTTGATAGTTCACTGCCAGATCTTTTACAGTATGGAGCCTGATGGTGAAGTAAAAGGACCATGAAAAGGACCATGGCCCAGATGCCTTAGATGTGTGACTGAGACATCTGGGTCAACCTGGACAAAGCTGACAACTTTCTTTGTTTTAGAATTGGAGTCTCACTCTGTCACCCACACTGGAGTGCAGTGGCCGCTCCCGGCCACCGCAGCCTCGACCTGTCGGGCTCCGGCGGTCCTTCCGCCTCAGCCTTCTGAGTAGCTGGAATTACAGGCATGGGCTACCATGCCCAGCTGATTTTTTGAATTATTGTAGAGATGAGGTCTCGCCAAGTTGCCCAGGCGGGTCTCGAACCCGCGGTCTCAGGCAATCCACTCACCTCAGCCTCCCAAAGCGTGGGATTACAGGTTGAGCCACCGAGCCCGGCAGCAGACAACTTTCAACCCCCAGTTTTCAGGATAATGGATTCGTCCTTTTATATACTTCAAAGGTAAGTCATTAATTTTTAAAAATATTGTTTCAAACTTATAGATTTAAACATATGTGAGGAGTTCCAAAAATTTGCAATTATGTTTTTTCCTTTTGAAGTTCAAATTGTACCTTCTTTGACAAATGAAAACGTCTTTGGTTTGATTTCTGATTTTTTTTTGGAAAGATCCTAGTAGTATTTGATAGCTTTCTTGCTGTCAAACAAGATGCACATTTCCTTTCCCAGACCTGGAATTCAGCCATTTCTCCAAGAAGTTCTAGTTTCTCTTATTGGGAAATGATGTTTCAAATTGAAATCTGATGCTAGGAAAGCTCATTGCTCCTTGTTTGGTGATGTTTCTAGCCTTCTTTAGTAGACAGAGCTAAGTAAACTGTATTCCACGTTATACACTTTAAGGTCTCAGAATTACAACACTGAAACTTTCACCACATATATAATTACTAGAAAAAAAGTTAAAATTTTTTCCTTATGCTTTCCTTGGAAAAGGACTAGATTATACCAGGAGATTTTCAGGCTCTCTAGCTTGCAGATATTATATCGTGGGACTTTTCAGTCTCCATAATTATGGGAACCAATTCTCATGGTAAAATTCCCTCTTATATCTATATAATCTACCTAGATATATCTGACTGGTGAACCCTGACTAATATAGCATATAATCATTACATATTATCCTTTTCCTTTTAATCTTCATTTAGCCTTCATTCTACAGATAAGCGTGTGCTTAATTTCACCACTAGACTGTATATCGATGTTTCTCTAGTCTTGAGTACCTGAAATGAATTATCTTGCAAAGTTATCAAGGAGGGCCCATGAGAATGATATTCCCTGTGCAACTGAATGTTAATATCAGGAGCAATGCAAAAGGGATGCTGTGTTCTTCTCACTGCATTTCATCAGGTAGCACATGGTGTTGATTTGTTCTATCTCTGGTAATGTTACTTTGATCACTTGACTGAAGTGCTATCTACCAGGTTTCTCCACTCCAAAATTATGCTTTTCTCCTTCTGTACTTAATAATTATTTTTGGTGAGATATTTTAAAACCATGTGAATATCTTTTTCCTCATTTACTTTTAATCCACTAATTTAAAATTGATGTTTCTTGCCTAAATTAATTATTACTGTGATGGTTCCGAAACGGGAATTTTCTTATTCCATCATTCCTTTGTATTTACTACTTATATTTCTGTATTTACACTTACTATAAGGATGGATTTTCTCTTCTCCTTATTTTTCACTTACATATTTATGTCAGTGTTGGCTCATGGGTTCTTATTTCATGCTATAGGATATATAATTTATCACTATTGTTAATTTATTTTGTTTCTCAATTTGCCTCAGATTTGTTCAGTGGAAGTCCCTTTGTGCTGGTTTCTGTGCCCCTTTGATATACACCCTATCATTCTTTTAATCCCCTCACTTTGAAAGACAGTAGGTTGTTCCAGACTCATCTCGTACTTTCTCTGCCCCAGCACTAGAACTAGACCTTTCTCCTTTTAGTGGAGAATGGTATTTGGAAAACAAGGTCTGAATACATTAGGTGTGCCTACCATGATTGGCATGTTATTGCTTCCAAGTAGTCTTAGGAGACAGAGATAGCAAATACATGTATATCTATAAACATGCACGTGCTTGCACGTGCGTGCACATGGGTGCGCACACACACATACAGACACACTCTCTGTATTTACTTATTCTCTATATATGGAAAACCAAAGGTTCACACCAATACTCCCAATTTCAGTCCAACAACAGAGTTTGCCTCTAGCTCTCCCTTGTTTCAAACTTACAGCTCTCTTCTCTGATAATAAAAATCTAGTTCCCACTGTCTTAGGTCTTTTTGCTTGTGAACTCAGTCACCCTATGTTACTAATCTTTTGGCTCCACTAGTCTCACTTGGCCATCTTCCCTCATTCTGACCCCAATTCCTGCCAAGCAATTTCTTTACTCAATCTCCTTTACTCAGGCCTAACAGTTCTTTGCCTCAATTATTTAAGAAGAAAAGAAGCTTATATTATTTTTAAAATATCTTTTAACTTATTCTGAAATAGAAGTTTGCAGTTTTGACTTCTACTGTGAATAAAATTTTGTCATGTCTTATTGTCTATAAGAATGCCATTCTACTCCTTATTCTTTTTGTTTTCCTTTGTAAGAACTTCCATGAGATTTGACCTTAATTATTTCCTGTTGTCAATTTTTATGTGAAATTAGTTTTCCTGAATTTTAAAAGGAAGCATCGTTCAGAGCGGCTCTTCTAACTTCACAGTAGTGTTCAGACATATGGTGACTTGCTTTCCTAGCTTTTCTTTCTATCTTTCTTTCCTCCAACTTTGTCTAGCCTTTTCTTTCTTTGTCTTTATTATCCCTGTCCTGTGGATTTTGATTTCACTCTTGTGGCTTTCTCTCTTCAGTGGGGGTCCAGTTCTGAAAGAGAGTCTTGGAGAGTCCATTTTGAGAGTGACAGATGTTAGGCTACTCCAGATCTTTTGGTCTTTATCTCGGACTTATTTCACTCACCTACCACTGTGTTAGGCAAAACCACTCAGTTTCAGCTGCTGTTCTCAAGTTAGCTCACCACACTTCGTGGGGGAATACCAGTTACTATTTTGAGGTTCACCTGTTCTTGGCTTGTCAGATACTCTGTTGCTTTCATCTGCATTCTCTCACACATATGCCAATACCATGCTGGTCTCGTGCTATTGGTGGGTTCCTTATCGATTGCATTTTGTGGTTTATATAAATATCTTGTCACTTAGTTTCCCTGTAAACGCTGTCCATGGGTCTTGGCTTTTCTATTATTAACTCTTTCCGTTTTTATGTGGCAATTCAGAGAGAATAAAAAATTATGCAGTTACTACATGTGATCTTTCCTAGGTTTCTGTATCCTTTTCAAATTTTCCGGTTTGGTTTGTGCCAGTCAGTTGAGTAGTTGAGAATGATTGTATGTTAGGGCAAACTTTATCAAGTAATAATGCCAATCACAGCTGTGCTTCCAGGTAAGGCAACTTTGCTGGAGCAAATCAACATAGCCTTTGGTTCTGGTATGCGACTATTGACTGAACACATTTTCTCCCCCAAATTTCCACTCCTATCAGAAAAAGATACCAGAAGCAGTTTGCCTTCACACGACAGAAATAATAGTGTCACCTTTACTGTGTTAGAGCCATGTCAAGTCTTCTGCTCTCTAGCATAACATAGTCTGGAAGAACTTGATCATCCTACTTACTCTTCCACAAAACTTCCTGCTAGTCCTTGACATCGATGACATTTTTCAAGTTGCATTTGAAAGAAGTAATTAGCAAGCATGCTGGGTGCCTTAGTAAGACCCATGTATGCTAGAGGGTGGGAGCTTGCTACATCAATGAAATTACCAGGGCCTAGTGGCCTGGGCATATTGAGAGAACCACTTTTAAGTAAGACATAAGTTGCTGCACCTTGCATTACTCACCACACACACACAAAAAAAGAGCACATAGATATGAGACTGTTTTAATTTTGGAGTATCATACATGACATTTGACTATGTTGCTCTGACTCATGCACTGGGTCAACCATAAGGTTTCCAGTTTTGAGTGGGACTCAGTACAAGAAATGTCTTGGCAGAGACCCAGGCTTTGTTTCCAACTGCCCCCACCAATTTCACTATAAAACTCAGCATACCTAAAATTATTTTAAGTATTACTAGCAGATAGAGATGCTGTATGCAAACTCTGGTAAGCTCCAATAGATCTCAGGGCATGCCCTCTTCTGTGGACAATTGTCTTTCCTATTTGAAAAAAAGCACTTGATCTGCTACTGGGCCCTGGAAGAGACTGCATGTCTGACTATTGGGCACCAAATGATTATATATACAACCTGAAAAACCTACCTTGCACTGAAGCTTAACTGATTTTTTTCCCCAATTTTAATAGATAATTCATGCCGGGCTCGGTGCCTCAGCCTGTAATCCCAGCACTTTAGGAGGCTGTGACAGCAAGGAATCTTACTGTACTGCCGTGCATGATCTAATATAAATTGGGCTCGATCCGCAGAGAACACCGCCACACGCCAGCAGAAAAAACTTAAACAGCTTTATTTAGATATAGAAATATATATTAGTAAAGGGGAAAAAGAAAGAAAAGAGGGGAAAACACCTTACCACCGTCCTACGATCCTATCTCGGGGAAATTCTCATCACCCAGAAGGGGGCAGCACAGCAGACAGCATCGCCCAATCGAGAATCTCAGTCTCGGGCTCTCCCTTGCTGCTCTTTCCCATGCTATGTTCAGACAAACAGGAGCCCCCCCCTTGCTAACAGAGCGGGCGTCATTTAATTAACTCAGTACTCACGAACTCGCACTTGGCTAGGGTCCGAGTCCAGTTTCCTGATAAGCCAAATGCTCTGCCGAAAAACACCTGGTTTACAGAACATTTGGTTTAATTTCCTTGTCCCGTGCGGGTAGCCAAGCCGCCTGAGTCAAGGACGCCGCCCGGGGTCATCCTCCTCTCATGCACACAGCATAACCCTTGTCAATTCTTACTCTATTTTCCTTACCCTTTCATAGGCTGAGGCGAGTAGATTGCCTGAGCCCATGGGTTCGAGACCCACCTCGGTAACTTGGCGAGACCTTGTCCCTACAATAAATCAAAAATTAGCCGGGCGTAGTAGTACACCGTGTCCCTGTTACTCCGGCTACTCGGAAGGCTGAGACCGAAGGATCGCTGGAGCCCAGCAGGGCGAGGCTGCGGTGGCCGAGAGCGTGCCACTGCACTCCAGTCTGGGCGACGGAGTAAGACTCCAACTTAAAAAAAAAAAAAAAAAGATAATTCATGTAACATGACACAAAATTTAAAATATATAAAAAATTATACATTGAAAAGTCACTCTCCTTCCTCCCTGTGTCCCGCAACTTTCTAATCTCAATCAACTCTAGAAGTAATCACAGTTTTTAGTGTATTTTTAATAAAGGGTTTGTAATTTTAGAGAATAGTCTACTTCAGCAGTAAGTTTCAGTAAGGTAGGAATCATGCTTTTAGATTTGAAATAATTACAGATTCACAAAAAATTACAAGAATAGTACAGAGCTATTCTGTGTACTCCTCACCCAGTTCCCCCCAATGGATATATTTATACAGCTATAGTGCAATAGCAAAACCAGAAAATTGACTTTGGTGCTGCATGTATATAGTTTTTGTTATTGCATTACATGCAGGTTCATGCAACCATCACGATACTAAAGGTAATTAGTATTTCATCACCACTGTGCATATATAACTTACCACAGTCTACAGGTGCTACCATTTTACCAGTTCCAGTGAAGTGCAGAAACCTCACCTTAATTTAAGTCTCTATTGTACCCTCCTCTAAATATAGTATAGTTGTATTAAATATCTTTTCCACCTGCTTTGAGAGTCACATCAGACAATGTTATAATTTTTTTTTTTTTTTTTTTGAGTTGGAGTCTCACTCTGTCGCCCAGACTGGAGTGCAGTGGCCGCTCCCGGCCACCGCAGCCTCGACCTGCTGGGCTCCGGCGATCCTTCCGCCTCAGCCTTCCAAGTAGCTGGAACT